>SNQJ01S0046764.1:0-24600 GCA_010110895.2 Picea sitchensis
ATATTTTTGTTGTTATCTCTATGAACCATTTTGTCAAGAAAACATCTAAGTCGTTGACTTGAAGGACTTGTTGATTTCCCAATCCATCATTTTTCCTCATGATAGATAAATCACTAAGTCAGGAGACCAAAATTCCTTTAAAATTTAGTAATTGAACCTTCATCATTGAAGTAAGAAAATAACGGTGTCAATTTTTTTTGTATATTTGGATAATTTAGCCAAGAAAAGGAAACTTTCTAGGTTGGGAGGCTAGTGAGTCTCCAAACCTAGTGACTAAACCTTCTTGAGCCTTAAGGTATACGATTTACCCCCAAAAAGAAAAATCACTTATTCAGTGAGGTTACTCATTTTCCAAACCAACCAATTGAGGTTATTGACCCTTCCACTCAACAAATTTCCTCCTTGGGGTAAATCGCTCACTTGTCCTTATTTGTCCTTATGACCTCTCTTGGGAATTGTGCACTAGTTGGGGTCTTTTCTAGGTTGAGGAGCGTCCCTTGGGTCCCCAAACTTCCCTAATCCATTAGGGCACACTTGTCATGACCAAGGGGTAAGTTAAAGTTAACATGGGTAGTCATAACTGCAACATTGACTAAAACAACCTAACTCGATAGAAAGTTAGATATAGTTCCTATTGATTCACATTGTATACCATCAAAGGTCTGTGAATTGTTCAAGGTGGAATGAGAATGGGAGAACCAAAGTGTTTCTATATTGACTTAGATATATGAACTATCTCCATGATATAAGGACTCATTTGGAAAATGAGACATAGTTTAATGTTTCTAAGTCTTAGATAACTAGAACATCGAAGTTGGCATGTTATAAGGACAATTGAATCTGAATAAGATTGAATGACATCACTGAGCTTGTCAGTGATAGAGACAAACACCTAATTACTTTAAGTTCACTTATAAATTATTCTGATTTTTGTTGCTAATATAAATATCTAAACATGGTTTGCAACATATGTGGTTCATTGTGATGTCACTGAGATACATAGTGGTAATTTCTTAAAACTAAACCCAAGACTTCATCGTCAAGAATCATGTGGAGTGTGCATGTGATTAGGGGATCACCGAATTTGGTAAATGGAGCATCAACTAGGGAATCATGTGTTTCTACCATATGATGTTTTCATTTGACATGGTATCTCAGGACGGTCTTGACATGTTTTGAGAGGGGTGCATGATCTTCCATCAATTTCACTTCCTTTTTACAAAACTCTAAAACGAAATTGATGAAGGCCTCAATTGCATTGTGAATAGTAGTTTTTTAAGGCATAGTTTCTTCTAACTACCTCATACACACATCAAAACTACCTACCCTAGTCTCGATGCCCAAAAGTGCAACATCCATATTTTCAACTATTAGCTTATTTTTTAACATTAGTAATGTCATTGTAAGGTATTTCACTTTTTGTTTCGAATGTCCTTCAATTGGATTAGCATAATAGTTTAACTTCTTCTCCTAGAATGAACTTAGGTTTTCAAGACAATATGAGAGCCAAGATTTACCAAACCCTCTCTTCCTTGAAGTTTTAATGTAGTTTCAAAAATATTTGTTGGATACTAATAACTTTATCATGGAGGTATTAAGTTAGCATCCCTTCAGTTCCCTTAGGAACAATGGTTAGTTTTGATTCATATAAAAAGACACAATCATCATATATAAACATAATGAATCAATAAGGCCAGAATGTTAACCTTTAATGACTTCAAATGCTAATTTTTATAGGGTTTAGTGGAAAAAATCAAGTTTCTCACCTTGTGCCTAATGAAAATAATATAAATGAGATTTATCAACAACATCCAACAAATACAACTCTTCTCTTGGCTACTAGTGACTTTGTTTTGAATAGAGGTACTCACCATTCTTGGTGCCCTCGTGTGTGCCCTCTATGTGCCCTCGTGTGCCCTCGACTACTATCTCCTTGCATACTATCTCTCTCCCTCGTAGACTATCTCCTCCCTGGATCCTCGTAGACTATCCCCTCACAGACTATCTCCTCACTATTCTCCTCGTAGACTATCCCCTCATAGACTATCTCCTGTGACTTTCTCCTCGCAGACTATCTCCCCTTGGTCGCATGCATAATGATCTCCTTGGTCGCGTGCAATGGGATCCTTCCTATGCTTTGGATCTCACAATAATGGTTTTGAATCCCTCATACCCACTAAGAATGAGGGTAACAATAAAGAAATGTGCCAAAATTCATTTGAAACTCTAACATAAGTGTAGTTGGATATTAATGAGAAATAATTTGTTTTGATTTTAAGTTATTACCATGTCTTCCCCCACCATTTTATCCTATTCAAATTTGGGCCCTCAACATCCTTGATCTATGAGAAATAATTTAAATTATGTATGGATAGCTCTTATTTATAAGAAAGTATATATGAATTTTGTTAAACTATGACATTTATGAGGGTCAAAGTTAGCCACATCAAAGTTAGCCACATAATAGTGTCATGCTATGATAGCCATTATTAAGAAAGATTTGGAATATCTTACAATGGGTGTAAATGTGAGCATGTTGGTTCTTCTTGCATACATTGGGATCTTAGTCACTACATTTGGTGTTTTGTTTTAAAAAAATCAAAATTTGTTGAATCTCAATTTCAAGCATTGGCAATTAAATTTGCTAAATTCCTTGACTTTAATTGCCAAAAATCTTATTCATATGCAAAATTCAAATAAAGAGAGTTTAATCTATTGTTTAATATAATCTTTTTTTTATACTTCTAGACTTTATACTGCTCCAAGCTACAAAATTTTGTTAACATGGATCGAGTAGAAGATTTTTCTTTAAATAATCTACTATGTTGGTGGAAAATTTCTAAAACGTTGCAAGGTCTTTCAAATAACTCTATGGAATTCACTTTCCATGCATGATGAGAAAACCATATGTCAAGACATGAACCTTTGACGTTGGTTTGCCTCCAATTTAACTATATTATGGTTCAACTCCAACTAGACTTTGGGATATTTGTCATGAAATGTAGTGCAGAAGGAATCACAAATGTGACACAAGCATACAACTTGTCATTCCAACTATATTTAAACATGCCCCCACCTATATGTGGTATGTATACACAATCAACAAGAAGTTCACAAGGTGTACATGGTTTTAGGTGACATCATGGGCATCGATGACCCAAGGATAGGCATAGCCCATTGTCATGGTTGAAAATTAATTAAGTCCATAATTTCTACGCCCTCTATTTAACCACAAATATTTTCTATGGCCTATATAATTTCTACAAATTCATGGATTTCTTTAAAATATGGATAATTTCCATGTCAACAACAACATATCCATTAATTGGGAACACTAAAACCCGACAAATTGACGACTCCACTAAATTAGGGTTTATGGTTTACATTATGAATTGATGATGGAAGAAAGTGGGTGTGTGAGTCAAATTTGAGTCCAAAAACCCTCCCATATCGTTAAGGCATGCGAATAGTCTATCCATGTAAAATTTCAATGCATACATAAATAATTTGAAAACATTTCAACGTTAGCCCCATTCACATGTCACTGTTGCACGTGTCTACTCCTAGTACAATTTCCTTGTAAAATTTATGGAATCACACATGAAATATGTGATATAACAATGGTCATTTCAAATGCATTTGTAACATGAAGTATGGTTCTCATGGTTTTCCAAGGAATGCTCTAGGGTCAAACAACAAGGTACAAGATCACAGAAATTTCCTTAGGGATGCATGGGCCATTGATCAGAGTCATTTTTATAGTGTTGATTAAACAATGAACAAAAAGAGGGATTTTTCATCACAACTATGACACACATACATTGTATATACAATGTACAAATTTAGGAGAAGAGTATATAAACACTTAACAATCGTTCAAAATCGAATTTTAGAAGAGTGAATCTTATCAGGTAGTTTATTTCATAAGAACCTCATGTGCATCTAGCTTTTAAGATTAGTTTCTGTCAAGTGAGGCCTATTTTTCATATTTCTTTCTCACTTGCTCATCTTCTACACGATAAATTTGTGTCATTTTGTGTTTAGAATTAATTTTTCTAGAACATTGGACTTTCTTTTAGATTTTATCTTACATCGCTGAAAATACGATGTTAGATATATGTAGGCAAGTGTGCTTTGTTGAAAATGTTTGTTTAGATCTTCAAGAAATGCATATGATTAGATTTGGTTTGATGTTATGATCCTAATTTTATTTTATTAGGATGAAGAACCCTGCGAAATGGAGATATGAAGGAGCGGAAAAGGTGGTGGTCTGAAGAAGATTCTATGTTACATGCCTATGTTAAGAAATACTAGCCACAAGAATGAAATCTTGTATCACAGAGAATGAATAAAGCCCTGGACATAGATCCCAAATCCTGTGCAGAGAGGTGGAAGAACTACTTGAAGCTCAGAATCAAGAAGGAATCCTTATCAGAAGACGAGTAGCATCTCGTTATAAGTCTTCAGGAAAAATATAGTAATAGGTGGAAGAAAATCGTAACCCAAGTGCCTGGAACAACTTCCAAGAGACTGAGAAAATGGTGGGAGGTCTATAGAGAGAGCACTATCAACTAGAATATATTTCTTATAAAATAACACTATTTTGATTTAAAGAAAAACTACATCAATTGCGGCAAGCCAAAGAATCACGAGAATTCGAATGAAAAAGAATACCAGATAATCAACAAGCTCTATTGGTAGAAGTCCTGTGATAATATGAATTTCCCGAATTTATTGATGCTTGGTAAGTAATTCTCGGTTCTTGGTAAGTAATTCTTTATGCCAATTCGATCTATGTTGACGTTGAGCTTCTTCAGTGAGCTAATTCTTACCAACAGGTTGGTAGACGGGTTTAATTGCAATGAATGGCATGCCACAACGAATTTACTTCCAGCTAATCCACGTCAAGTCTCTGGTTGCGACGAAGGTTGGTAATTAACGTGTCCTAAGCGTATGGGGGATATTGTAATAGAATCAGATGGATGCTCACCATCATCCATGAAACCATTCACTTGCATCACAGTTGCATGAGTACTTTTAGTCACTTGGGGAACCATGCACTAAGACAATCATTGGCTTAGTGCATGGTGGATAAGGCTTGCCATCGTACTATGCTCCAGAAAATTACTTCTGTGAGACCTGGAATATTATATACATTACACCAATAGTTAATTAAACTGGGTCTTTAGATACTTTACTTTTCTATTTTTCAAAGAAATTTTGGGTTCCTCCTCGGCCATAGAAAAAGATGACAGGATAAAACTATAGTACTATGCTCCAAAAAATTACTCTTGTGAGACTTGGAATCTTATATACGTTATCTCATATATATCTCAAACCTATACAACATGTAATTATTTAATTTCTTTGTTATAGAGTTGCATATTATTAGTCATGGAAAATAAGGAATAGCATTTTGAATCACAATGGGTAAGTAGGTAATAGGGTAACAACAATGGCAAGGGTGAAGGTGGTAACAAATCCCAAGGATGGACTTCTCAAATATGGAGTGCACACATTTCATTATACACAATAAAAGTAGAAGAACATATTAAAAAATAGTCTAAAAGTTCGAAAAAAATTCTTCACTGATTAACATCCAAAAGTTTAAAATTTTTTCTTCACTGATTAACATCCAATTTTTTAACTAGAAAAATTTCAAAAACAATAAAATATTTGAATAACACAAATTCAAAACCGCAAATTCAAGTCAAAAGAAGTGTAGTTGAATAACAAAATCAAGCTAGTTGAGCTATTCACAATTCTATTGTATAGGACACCCTCAATAACTATAGAATGAATGCACCAAGATTGTTGAGTGAGCCTCTGGTAAAGCACTGTATTTTAGTTTAAAAAAAATTTGTGCAAATGCCTTAGGGTTTTGTGTGATGACTTATCCCTTTTTGGTTGTTGATATTATTGCACAAGTTTGTAAGTACATCATGAACAACAAGGTGTTAACTAATAGTGGTGTAGAAAAATGATTTGATGGGTAATACTAACAATTAGATCATAATAAGAGACCACTAATTGAGGTAAATTATTTTTCCATATAGTTTATGCTCTCTTGATTTTCCATCATTTAATTTTGAATCATTATTCAAATAACTATGCTAAAGGGTCAAATAACTATGCTAAAGGATAAACAATGAACTTAAAACACAAAAGTGGAGATTACTCCATTTTTTATGGTTATTGATCTTATTGCACATGTTTGTAAGTACATGAACAACAAGGTGTTAACTAAAAAACATGATTGGATGGGTAATACTAACAATTAGATCATGATAATATGCCACTACCTCGGGTACGTTCTTTTTCCAAATAGTTTATGCTCTTTTGATTTTCCATCATTTAATTTTGAATCATTATTCAAATAACTATGCTAAAGGGTAAAAAATGAACTTAAAACACAAAAATCCTCAACTACTCCATATATAATATGGATGTTAAATGAAGGGAATGAAACTAAGGACCAATTTAAATAACCTATTTGGAATTGGAATTTACATGTTGATTATGTGTTTTTGATATCTATCAAATTGTGTTTGGTCCATCAAAATTTGTACATGTCAATGACAAGATCATAAAGCATGCCTTCTACAAAACAACAACTAACACCCAATTGAGGTGTTTTTCTATTATCACATCAATTAATTGTACTTCCATTTAGATTTATGAATGCTTTCATAATGATGTGAGTTCACATATCAAAGTGCTCAATTAATCCATTAAAAATCCTCTAATATTTTTTTTTCCTCATTTTAAAAGAACCGATGTTCTAAAACATTGAAAAAATTTCAAATCCAAAATGGAAATATGATCATGGGAAGGACTTTTAACTAATTATTTCATTAGAATTACGGTTCCTGAGTGATTTATAGTTACTTGATTGAACTAATTATTTCCTTAGAATTATGGTTCCTGAAAACTTCATCCTTGAACGCAAAGCAAAATCAATAATTTCCAATGGAGATAACGTTTCAAATTTGGACGAAAATCCCGCAGAAAGGAGAGGCATAACTGGCAATTTTAGATGGAAATCTGATAGCTATTTTTTTGTTGCATGAAATCGCTGAGATGATATACCTACATCGTTGGTATGAGATATTTTCGAAATTGCTAAATCTGATTTCTGTAATTTCGATGGATTTGCATTGAAAATGCTCATAAAGGGTGTTTTCTTATATTTTTCAATGAAACCTAAGAACTTGGCATCCACGCCGGCCATTACCAGAACAATGGCATATATTGCTAAATTAATGTCTTGTTCTGGACAGGTTTTGCAACAACGTGTTTCTTTGACAAAAGACTGGGATTGATCATATTTTTTTCAAACACGCCAAAAATTTAAATTATGGTTGTCATTCATTGGCTTATACAAAAATATAAACATAAAAATGTAAATCCTTGAGAAGAGACATACATACCAGTATATATGTGCATGGAAAAATATTTCTTCCATTCCAATCACATATATTTCTTTCATAATCACGGATATTTCTCGATATGTGCGTGGCAAAATATTTGAAGTAGGTAATAGAAATTCACCTAACAATCTACAAAATTAAAAACAATAAGTCAATGTAAACAACATTAATCATCAATATCACATCCATACTTTACAAATTAGAAAACAATAGCAATATAGGAAAAAATTGAACCTTTTAAGTATTTGTGAACATGCAGGCCACATGTGTTAATAGATGCTTTTTGAGGTAGGCAATACTCATCGCTATAGCGACGAACGTTTGTGGCAATAACGACAAAAATCCCACCCAATTTAAAAAACCGATACTCATCGCTATAGCGACAAACTTTCATGGCAATAGCGACAAAAATCCCGCCCAATTTAAAAAAAACATGAAAATAATGGAAAAGTGGGAAATGCTTGTGGAATAATCTGTCCATATGTAGTAGTGACTCTCATACACAAATCTGGCAGCCCAAAAAAGGGGTCACGACACCTGTACTCAGGTTCGTGGCTCTGGTAGACAGGTTCGACAACCAAGGGAGGCACCACATGCACCTCATACACCAACAGACAACAAGATGAAGCTCCCAGCCAACAACAAGACCAAGCAAAATACCTCAGATATGAAACTGATAAATCAAAGGAGAGGTTGCACCAACACAAAGAGATTAACTGAGGTAGTTGCAGCAATAGGAGAGTGAGGAGTGTGTGTGTGTATAGAATTGCTAAAGGGTAGGGTCCTTTTTATATCTAGGGAGAGGGTTTATGGATAATATAAAAATAATTAAATATTGGCAATTTAATTAATATAAATATTAATTAAATGTCAATTAAATTAAATTAAATTATAAAAACCCCACCACATAAAACAAGAGGGAAAGCAAGACAACAAGGGGAAACTTTTTAAGACAAATTCAAGGGGGGTCCACAATGGAAAAACATGTCCACATGAGTCTCATAATGACTCATAAGAGGGTACATCAACAATGTGGTCATGTCCATCTTCATAGGCACTCCTAGGTTTCATGGACCATCCTTAGAGAGAGGAAGAGGATCACATATCAACACATCTTGGTATTTCACCAAGATCTACTAGGTCCAAGACCAGGTTGCCCTAAAACACATCTAGGGTCTTATCCACCAAGGTACAAGACCAAAGATCAACCCATGCATTAAGAAGGGTTCCCTGGAACACATCAAGGGGCCCTAGAGCACATCTAGGGACTTATATCAACCACAAAGGAACACATCCAAGGATCAATCCAAGCACTGGGAAATGATTCCCTGGAGCACATCCAGGGGCCCTAGAACACATCTAGGGACTTACTGCTTGGTCCTAGACCAAGAACCTAATTCATATACTAGGGTCCCTCACTAGGGTATTTTTCCATGGCTCCCACTTCTTGGTCTCATACCAAGAAACCCCAAGAGTGTACTAGGGGCCCTAGTCCTCAGCTAGGGTCTTATGCCATCCTCCTAAAGAATGGATCTTGCAGCTGCACTAATTTCAACAGGTATATATAGGATATTAGTATGTACAATTACAACTAATGTACCCAAGCTGACATAAATAAAATAACATTACTAATGTAATATGCCCAAATTAAGTGGTAATGTGCCACTATTTAGGGCTTAACATGCCCCTCCCCTTGAGACAATTTTTGTTACCGACACTTAAATAATTATGTATGCTTATGTATAAAAGACTCATCTTCCCAAGTGGAATATTCAACAGGTAGTTTTCTTCACCTAATGAGATACTCTGATATGGATCTATTCCTCAACTAACGAATTCTTGTGTCAATGATAGCTTTAGGCTCCAATATGATTTTTCCTTCCTCTTCAAGTTCTGGAAAAATAGTTTGAACTGGGATCTTTTCACATATAACCTTCTTTAAGCATGAAACATTGAAAACTAGGTGTACTCGTGAAGATGCAGGAAACCCCAATTTGTATGCCATAGTACCAATATTTTGCAACACCTTATAAGGGCCATAGTACTTTGGTGATAATTTATTATCCTTCTTGGCTTTCTTGAGAGACATTTGTTTGTATGGTTGTAGTCTTAAAAACACCCAATCCCCTACTTCAAAACTTCTTTCACTACGATGTTGATTTGCTTGTTGTTTCATGGGATTATATGCCATGGTCAGGTTGTCCTTTAAGATTTGGAGAACTTGTTGTTGATGCTAGATTTGATCTTCCACTACTTGAAACTTACATTTTTCTTTTAGAGAATAAGTGATGGAAGGAGGGTGGTATCCATAGAGTTCCATAAATGGTGTCATTTTTGTTGCAGTATGAAAGGAAGTGTTATACCACCATTTTTCCAAGGGTAACCATTTGAACCATTGTGTTTGTTTATCATAGACAAACCAACAAAGGTAGCCTTCCAGATATTTTTTCACTATGTCAGTTTGTACATCAGATAGAGGATGAGAGGATGAGCTATGAGCCAATTGAGTACCCAAAAAAGAAATTAATTATGTCCAAAAATGTCCAGTGAGGATGGGATCTCTGTCATTTACAATAATCTTTGGGCTTTCATGTAGCTTTTGAACTGTCTCCATGAATGAGGTGGCAACTATATTGGCTTTGAAGGGATGAGAGAGCACACAAAAGTGTGTGTACATGGTCAGTATATCAAAAATCACCATGATGACACTCTTTCCTTTAGACTTCGGTAACCTTGTGATGAAATGCATGGAAACCTCCTCCCAACGTTGACCTGGGATGGATAATGGTTGTAAACGACCTAGGGTCTTAATTGTTTCCACCTTATTTTTTTGGCAAACCAAACATTCTTCCACAAACCTTTGAACATTAGTTTTAAGGCCATCCCAAAAAAATTCCTTCTTGACCCTATGGTAGGTTTTAAAAAATCTCGAGTGCCCTCCTACCGGAGAGGTGTGCAATTCCAATAATACCTTTTGTTTGAGTTGGGATTTCTTACATAAATATAAGCAATTTGTGTACCATAGTGAATCATTTTTCCATGTAAATCTATCTGATGCAATAGAATCCTGCTACAATCTTTGAATGAGAGTCCACACATTTTCGTCATTCTTCCATTCATACCTCGCTTCTATTATCCAATTCGGTTGGATGATCAAGATAGAACAGAGAAAGGCCTCAACATATTCATCATTTCTTGAGAGTGCATCTGCCAAAACATTTTTCTTCCATTTTTATAGATGATTTCAATATCATAACCCAATATCTTGGTCACTCATTTTTGTTGTTCTTCTGAAGGTAGTCTTTGTTCCAAGAAGTATTTAAGACTATCATGATATGTTTTGACCTTTAAGTGCCTACCTATTAGGTAAGGGCACAATTTCTTTAATGCATGTAGTATTTCCATCATTTCCTTCTCATAAATGGGTTTTTGTAAGTCCTTTCCCTTAAGTGGTCGACTTTCAAAAGAAGGGGGCCTTCCTTCTTGCATTAGGACAATACCAATTCCATTTCCCGAGGCATCACATTCCACAATAAAGGTTTTTGTGAAGTCTGGTGTGGTCAAGATAGGATATTTTCACATTGCTTATTTGAGTTGTTCAAAATCTTGAGTTGCCTCTAGAGTCCATGAAAATGCATTCTTATTATTTGATTCCATGAAATGTGTTGTTATTCTTCCATACTTCCGAACAAACTTGCGGTAGTAACCTGTCAAACCAAAAAATACTCTAAGATTATTCAATGTTTTGGGAATCGATTAGTCCATGATGGCCTTAATATTATTAGGGTCTAACTTGACACTTTCATGAGATACAATATGACCCAAATACTCTACCTCCTTCACCAAAAATAAGCATTTGGATTGTTTGGGATATAGTTGTTTCTCCTTTAGTAGCTGTAGCACCTTGTCAACATGTCGCACATGATCCTCCCAAGACTTTCTATAGATTAGTATATCATCAAAAAATACTAACAAAAATTTTCGAAGGAAGGGCTTGAAAATGGAATTAATCAACCCTTGGAATGTGGAAGGTGCATTTGTAAGGCCAAAATGCATGACCAAAAATTCATAATGGACTTCATGAGTTCGAAATGTTGTTTTTGGGATATCTAATTCCTTCATTCTAATCTTATGATACCCTTAACGGAGATCCAACTTTGTGAAAAATGTTTCTTCATGTAGTTCATCTAACAATTCATCAATGACGAGAATAGGAAAATTATCTTTAATAGTGATCTTATTGAGCTCTCTATAATCTGGACACATACGCCATGAGCCATATTTCTTGAGTACCATTACCACCGGTGAAGAGTAAGAACTTTGGATAGGTCTAATAATGCCAGCCTCTAACATTTCTTCAACCATACGCTCAATTTCACTCTTCTGGGAATAAGGGTATCTGTAAGTCCTGATGTTAGAAGGAACACTCCCAGGAATTAGGTGAATAGCATGATCATGATTTCAAGTGGGTGGAAGACCTTTGGGAATATCTTCAAATACTTTGGAATGCTTATCAATGATCCCTTAGAGATCTAGGGGATTAAATGGCTTAGATGTTTGAACATCTAGTGAGCATAGTTGTGCAATTACACCTGGATACCCCTTTTTCAATAATTTTGTCATCCCATTAGATCTTATCACCTTACTAGGTTTCCTTGTGAAACATCTTAACTCAATTTCTTTTCCTTCCAATGAAAATTTCATGAAAAGTTCTTGAAAATTAAAATCCATCGTTCCTAATGATTGTAACCATTGGATTCTTAGTATGAAATCAACACCACCCATGGGTATAGAAATCANCTGCAATCATTACTTGAAACTCTGGCATTGTATATACAAAGCAATTGAGAGCTTTGGATAATTTATAGTGAATGAAATTATGAGTACTACCAGAATCAATTAGGACTATTAACTTTTTCTTTTTGATATATCCTTCGATCTTGAGGGTTTTAGGAGTGATAATTCCATCCAATGCATTACATGATATCATGGGAGTAAACTCTTCAGAATAAATCACTTCTACGTTTTCATCTTGAGATGGTTCTTGTTCTTGTTCTTGATTCTTCTTCCTCTTCACAATATATGTAGAATAATTTCTTCTCACCACACTTATATCCCTTACTATACTTTTTGTCACAATTAAAGCATAAACATTTTGTTTTTATTTCCTCCAATTGTTGATGTGTCAACCTTGTAGGTTGAGGTGTTTTATAAGAAGGAACATTATTCTCTCGATAGATGTTAGGAGTGGTCCTTCTAGTTGCCATAGCCATATTTTTACTTTCAGCATTTATTGCCACATTGAATGCATTCTCCAATGGTTTGGGTTCCCAAAGGAAAACCTCATGTTGAATGTTATCCCTCAAAGTTCCTATGAATACATCAATCAAGTTCTCATCTAGAATATTTTCTACCTTTGTATTCAATCTCTGAAAGTTATCAATGTTCTTTGCAACTGAACCCTTTTGCTTGATATTTATCAATTGGCTAAAGAAGGTATTGCTCCTTGTATCCTCATAGTGTGCTATCGTCTATTCCGTGAAAATTGTCCAAGTGACGAGTGATTTGCGAGAAAAAATCCATCGATACCACAAAAATTGATTAGGTTCTAAATATAAAGAATTAATTCGTACCTTTTGTGTATCTGGCACATCATGCAGATCAAAGGATTGCTCCATCTGAATTATCCATGTGATTGGGTCCTTACCATCAAACTTCAACATATCGATCTTAGGAAAGTGGTTGGTCTTCAACCCAAAGTTGGAGTTTCTCCATTCTTGATTCATTTTCCTTTTGTCCTCATCATATTTCATGGGATACATTTTCACTTTCAGGTGTCCTCTCTATTAGGAAAATTTTCAATCCTTCCATGATCTCCCTTTTTAAACCATCCATCATCCCTTGTAGTTCATCTTTTGTTATTGTCTTATTTTGTAAATCATCTATGTCACTACGCATTTCTTCACCTTCATCAAGATTCCAAGTAGGATTGTCTGGAGGCTTATTTGGTGTAGAAGTTCCATTTTTTGGTGGCATGTTGGCCAAGTATCACTTTTAAACCTTGATTTCAAGGTGGTTCTGCTAGACGATCCTTCTTATGTTGTATCTCTAAAATTTCGGCCCTTTTGGGTATGCAAATTTCTATTTTGTAGTTCTATGATATTTTGTCTCTACAATTCCACAAGTCTGATCAAAATTGGATGTGCTAAGTGGAAGTTATGGTAACTTCCCCACAACTTGTTGATTTTTTCCCTTTCAGGAGAGCATACTTGTAAAGAGTGCCCAGATCACAATATCTGATATTTGATTCTGAACCTTGTACCAAAAATACTATAGACTACCCACTGTCCAATGCAATTGGTCTCACTTAATTTGGATACTCACTGAAGAGGATATCATTTTTTTACCCGGAAGACCTCTTTGAGACTAGCTAATATGACTAGTCAGATACCCTATCTCGCACAGGGTGTATATACAAAAGTAGGATGACCCATAATCTGAATTTTTTATCATAGCTACCTTGATAATTTATATGAATAAAATTTATATTTAAGGGTCTGAAACATTACATAAAACATTTAATAGAAAAAATTCCTTGATGACTAAATTCAGGATGACTCCAGGACCCTATTGTACACATGCTATATCTCTGAAATTGTAAGGCCTCGGGCGCTGAAATTTGAACCCAATGTACTTTGATTTGTCTTCTAAATATACTCCAAGGGGTTCCTTCTGAAACATAGTAGAAAAAAATTATAGTGAAAATTCCAAGGTGTCACAGATGTAGTAGCGAAACCCCAAGACCTTGAGCGTTGATACCAAATGTTAAGAACCAAATATCAAGATAACATAGAAAAAACTCAGAATAAGTACTCAACACCTTGAAAAAGAGATAATTTCAGATAATAAGCCTCTTCGAGGGGGAAACCTCCTTATAGACCACATAAATTTCCAAATGCCAGATGATTCCAAATGAAAAGGTCTCCTTGGTATATATAAGAGACTAGGAAGTACAATTACAACTAATGGAACCAATCCGACATAAATAAAATAACATTACTAATGTAATATGCCCTAATTAAGGGGTAATGTGCCACTATTTAGGGCTTAACACAAAAACTTCCATAGGAAACAATTCGTGACAACATGCTTACCCGATATATCAGATGGTCGAGGTTAATTGGGATCAAAGGTCTGAGATTCTCCATGGATCGTAACATGCTCGACCAATAAGCCTCTCCGACTCATTCCGACCCTACCACCGGAGGAAACTTGTCCTCTTCCATGTGTCACATGTAATGTGGAAACTTTATGATACATATGTCATTGCTAATTTGTCCCCCGACATGGAATGCCCACATGGCATGCTAACTCGACAAACTAACATGCGATTAGTTCTCTAGCACTACAAGAAGACATAAAGATAGAGAATTGGGCTCAACCATTATCAACTAGTCCTTTCCAAAATTCGTGGCACATGACACAACGATTGGGATCAAACTTGCTAAACTTCCCACGAACTGCAACTTGCAAGGGTTGTGGCCTCTTTCCATTGGCTCCTCCAAATTGATCTTCATGAAAAACCTTCCATAGGCAACAACCCGCGACAACATGATTATATGATAGATCAGATGGCCGAGGTTAATTGGGATCAAAGGTCTGGGATTCTCTATGGATCGTAATGTGCTCGACCAATAAGCCTCTTCGACTCATCCTGACCCTACCATCGGAGGACACTTGTCCTCTTCCACGTGTCACCTGTAATGTGGAAACTTTATGATACATCTATCATTGCTAATGTGTCCCATGACATGGCATGCTGACTCAACGGGATAACATGGGATTAGTTCTCTAGCACTACAAGAAGACATTAGGCTAGAGAACTAATCCCATGGAAACATCGACATAATGCAGATCAAGATCAGGGTGGTGAGGCAACATATGGACATCATGTTCGATTTCCATTGGGATGGATGGATGGTCTTACTTGGTACCAATTGCATACATTGATTAGTCGGTCATATTGTATGGTTTATTATTGTGTTTCAAGGACCAAACATGTGAAGGGGGTTGGAATGTAGTATACCTAGGGAGGCAATATGGGGTCCCTATGGAGGTACCCAATGGGAATGTGCTTATGTATTATTAGTGGAATTCATTTAATATATGATAATGTGTTCATTCAATGTAAGGTGGACTAGGTCCACTATATTAATAAAGGTCCACTATGGTAGTTAGATGTAATAAATGTGAGAAGGATCTCTAGAAGGTTCCTAGGAGATAGAGAGAGCTATATAAAGAAGTGTAAGCAATGTAATGAATATAGTGAAGAATATGGTCATTGTAACAAGAAATTATTGTTTGAGGAGTGCATTCCTTCCATAAGGAATAATATATGGTGTTACCCTACCTCAAGGGTTTTCTCTATTTCTTGTGTTCAGTATTTGGTGAATGGTTTGGGTTATTCTTGTTGATATTGTGGGTTTATTTTGAGATTTATCTTCATATATATTCATGTACTTAACATAATAGGTGGGGTACTTACAAATGACATATAATAGTGTCTCATTATGATATGCCACTGGATGATCGTGCTAAGTGAGAACTTATCCCACAACATAGTTCGAGTCATCGGTCTCAATATCAAAAGGTTCCCACAGGTCGAGTAAGGAGAGTATTGGAGCTGAGCACAAGTAATTTTTTAGATCATTGAACGCTTTTTGTTGTGAATTCCCCCACATGAACTTTTTCTTATCACCACCCTTGGTCACTTGGCTGAGGTCCCATGCAATATGGGAGAATCCCAACATGAACCTACGATAGAAGTTGGCAAGTCCTAAGAAATATTGAAGATCGGTTAGTGTGGTTGGGGTTGGCCAGTCACGAATGTCTTAGATATTGGTTAGATCCACATGCACACTATGTTCATTAACAATGTAGCCTAGGTTTTGTACCCTACTCATGTTGAAGGAGCAATTTTCCAAGTTATCATATAGCTTGTGTTGTCGTAGATTGTGAAGGACCTGTTGAATATGCTGCAAGTGTTCTGCCCAATTCTTGTTGAAGATGAGGATATCATCCATATATACCACCACAAACGAATTGGTGAAAGGTTGTGATATATCATCCATCAATATCATGAAATTTGTTGGATCATTTTTCAAACCAAAGGGCATGACTAGCCATTTGAAAATACCTTCTTTGTACTTGAGAGAAGTCTTCCATACATCAGTATTTTCTATTGGGACCAGGTGGTAGCCAAACTTCATATCAATCTTACTGAAAAACATTTCTCCCTTGATCTGATCAAGAAGGTTTTCAATTCAGATAATTGGGTACCAATTCCTGACTGTGATTATGTTTAGGGACCTATAATCAATGTAGATTCGCCAAGTCCCATATTTCTTCTACATGAGTACAATTGGGCTCCCACAAGGTGAGGAGTTGGGTCGAATGTGGCCATTTTGAAGAAGGTCTTGGATTTGACATTTTATTTCCTCATTTTTCATTAGAGAGCGACGATAGACTGTCCCATTTGTGAGGGTTAGATTGATTGAATGATTGACCTGATAGTGTAGCGATACCCTGGTGGGTGAGGAGAAGATGTCATTGTATTCTTCCATGATATTTTCCACATGATTTTGATGAGTGTAGAGGCCCGTTGTAGAGGCTATGGATTTGGTTGCAACCTTTTGTTCACTTTGAGAGTGAATCATGAAGAAGAAAAAATTCCCGGTCTGGGAACTGACCTTCCTACATTTCTTAGTATAGATCAAAGAAATGGTGGTAGGCAGAGCTACCTCTGGTATCCTATACAATTGTCTACCCAAAGTAACAATAACATTGCAAGGTCTAGAATCACATACACCATGTCGTTTCCACAAGTATGGTTGGCCTAAAAGAACATCACAAACTTCAAGGGGGGAAATATCACACAAGACCACATCCTTGAAGGGCTTGATGTAGTAGGGAAGATGACATTGTTGGTTGACATAAATATCTCTTCCTTGGAAAAGCCACTCGATGGTGTAGGCATGCGGGTGTGGTTTTTTTGGTAGGTTAAAATGCTTGACGACATTTGTTGAGACCAGGTTCTTTTGAATTCCGTTATTGATAATGAAATGCAACATAGAACCCTTTACCCACATGTTCAAGTGCAAAAGGCGTTCGACTTCCTTCGGTTCTTCTGGTTCACTTGGCTAGACCTTGGCGATAATGAAAATGGTATTGGGTTATGTATCAACGATGTGCTTTCCCATGTCTGGATCTGATTCATAGTCAAAAACTTCCTCTCACTCTAAGGCTTTTAGCTCGGCCACCAATGACTTCTTCGAGCAACATTCATCAGTGTTGTGTAAGGAGATTTTATGGAATTCACACCACTTCCTTGTGTCTTTCTTCATCTTCTCATGAATCTTCTTTGTTTACGTATTGGAATGGTTGTCTTGAGGGGGTCCATCCTTTCTCTATCCTTTTTTTTTTGGGTTGGGGATGAATTTTCCTTGCTTCTGCTGTGAGGAATTTGCAGATCCAAACTTCTGCTTCCTCTGTTTAAATTTCTGCTCGATTTCGACAACATATCAATAAGTCGCTCCCAGTGATGAGATGTCCAAAAAATCCATTTTTGTTTGGATGTATCTATGCAGACAACCTTGGTACTTAATCACTAGACGTCGTTCAAAATATTTGATACTCATCTTGGTGCACAAGGTATGGAATACATTTATCAACGTTGGTACTATTTGGTCCCTTTCCTGCAGTAGTGTGGTCCATTTCGTATACTAGCCATTGTAGCTTCCAACATGGTACTATTGTTCCTTAATAACATCCCTGAAAGAATCCCAAGTGGGTGCAACAAAAAATAATGCAGATTCCTCAATGTACTTTGACTCACAGTAAGTCTCCCACCAATCCTTGACATGGGGGACAACCTTAAAGAGCGCAAAGGTAATAGTTTCTCTATTGGTAAAATTATGGACCGAAAAATACCCTTCTAGCAGATTCAACGATTTATCTACCACATCCGCATCTAGTTGGCCTTCAAAAAAGGGGATATCAAAATTGAATTGTACCTTGAAGGGGGTGATGCCTCCAAAGTGGTCGCTTGGTGAATATGTGTTGCATGTTGGCAGTCGTCGAAGGATATGTGCAAAGTTATTCGTCATCTCGTTCCTTTGTTGTGTGGGGGCTTCCTCGAGAATTTTTTTAAAAGGATCTCCTCCTCCATCGTCTCTCTTTTCTTCCAGCATGGGAGGCATTCATGATCGACGAATATAGTCTTGCAAGGACTCAACTACTTCGAGTCCCAACTCCTTGTACCTTGACCTCATTGGGGAAATGCACAAAGAAACAAATAAAGAGTAGACCAATCTAATACCATTGATCTAGATTTATAAATGGAACGAAATGAAATACAAATTTATAACAAAGAAACACACAAAGATACAATAAAACTTGACTTCTATTAATAAAGAGAACTTACTGAAACTATAAAAATGCAGACTGAAACAAACTTGCTCGAATTGTGGCAGCTTATCTCTGAGAAGAGATGTGACGGCTATGTTCATTCACAAGAATATGAGTACAATGAGGATCCGAATTAATTTTTAACATCTAACATAAATGAGAAAACCCTAAACATCCAAAACCCTAAACCCTGGAGATGAAACACCAAAAGGTTTGTGGGCCTCGATGGGGGTAGTTGATACGTCAAATTTGTGAGGGAATAAATTTTTCATACGATATTCATTTGGGGCACTTGATACACCATTGGAAAGATATATCTGAGGAGTACATATTCCATTCGGCCTAGCATCTACCTCCAACTACATGCTAGGCATTTTCAAGCCTAAAAACATCGTTTAGGGACTCAAAACGACCCTGAAAGTTTGGGACCCAAAAAACTCGAAGAAAACTACCAAAATGGAAAATTTTCTTTGAGCCAGTGGACTAGATAGGTGGTCACCGATATCCACCTATATCAATTAAGGTAGGTAGTTGATTTCTCATCTACCAGGCCTATTTTCTTTAACTGGTTTTGGAAAAGTAGAAAAGAGATAAATAATTTCAAATATGAATATTTTTTGGAAACAATTGGCAATCATGACTCTTTGGTGAAGGTTATTCTTTTGGAAGGTAAGGAAACCCCAAAACCCCTCAACCATTTTAAACTCATGGTATCATAGCCAGTACCCGAGGTCTCTCTTCTAGTTACTTTTTAGGAAAACGTTTTCATTAAGCAAACATACATTTACACTATTTGTTTATTCCATTCTTTAACTCATAGTAATAATTACAAACTAGGGGGAAAATGGGTGTTACAGTCCCATACCCCTTAAAATAGCATCATCCTCGATGTTTTACCATTTTCATATATAGATTTATACAACAAACAAAAATGTATATGCCTCTTTCATGGCATCCTCTAGTTCCCACACAGCCTCATTTGCTCCAAAGTGCCTCCACTGCACTTTGACTTGCGTGATTGATCGATTCTAGAGCAGTGTCTCTAGGATGTGTTAAGGTTCGAGCTGGAACTATCCTTATGGATCCACCTAGATCAAAATCCATTCAATACCATGATTAGTGTCATGAACATACTTTTTAAACTAAAATATATCGAATACATTATGAGCTCTAATGGTAGGAGACAAGGCAAGCCTGTATGTTGTCAGTGCCACTCTCTCCAATAATTAGAATGGTTCATATTAGCAAGGTGTCATCTTAGACAAGTTCCCATTCTTAAGGAACTTATCTTAGGATTAAATCTGATGTACACATGGTCTTCTACTTTAAATTTCTTATGAGTTCATTTTCTGTCAACGTAAATCTATTGTTTATCTTGATCCACTTTTAATTTTTTATTTATCTTGGCCACTTCTTGCTCCATATCCTTTGGAATATATGGTCCAAGTGAAACCTTGTCAATTGGATTATCCCAACTGATTGAGATATTACATTTTCTTCCATATAGAGCCTTAAAAGGACTCATCTTCAATGATTCCTGGTAAACATTGTTGTAAGAAAACTCTACCAGGCGTAAGTAATATTCCCATTTCTTGGCTTGATGCATAACATAGATTCTCAGGGTGTCTTCCAACACTCTTTTCACCCTCTCAATTTTCCCATCTGTATGAGTCAGATAAGAAGTGTTGAAATCTAACTGTGTTCCACATCCTGCAAATAAATTTTCCAGAAACTTGATGTGAACTTAGCATCTCGATCTAAATGATTTTCTTGGGCATGCCATGCAATCTAATAATTTCCTTCATGAAAATATTTGCAGCATATATTTCTTTGTAAGTGGATTTAATTGGGATAAAGTGCGTTTCTTTACTCAACTTATCCACCACCACCATTACTGCATCACGTTGTTTTCCTATCCTGGGTAGTCCCATGATGAAGTCCATGGAGATGGCTTCCCACTTCAATTCTAGAATTTGTATAGGTTGTAGAAATTCATCTGGATGTCTATTTTCAACTTTGACTTACTGGAATTCCAAACATTTGGTGATATAATCTGCAATATCTTTCTTCATTTTGGGCCAAAAATACAATTTCTTCACTATTGTTATCATTTTCTAATAACCCAGGTGACCTACATAAGGCCTCTTATGGAACTCATTCATTACAATCTCACTTAATTCTGTTGAGTAGGATATATACAACCTGATATTGTAAATCAAGATCCCATATTCAATGAGATGATATCCTTCACTTTTCGGTCCCCTTGGTTCTTGTTCCAAACTTTCCTTAATCGGATTGAAATGTTCATTGTTCTTCAAAGAAAATATAATATTGTGTTTTATATCATATTCATACACACTATTTGTTTCTAGTTGTATTGTCTACATTCTTATGTTGAGTGCATCTACCACTTGATTCTCTTGTACTTTTATGTGTATGATTTCAAAATCAGGTTCACTGATAAGAACCATCTAATGGGCTTGTCTAACATTCAAACGTGGCTGATAGAATAATTATTTCAGCTCACTATGGTATGTCCTTAATACAAATATTCCTCCTAGAAAATAGTGCCTCCACATATTTAAGTCATGTACAATGCCTACAAGCTCCAATTCGTGAGTGACATGGCGCTCCTCATGCTCATTCATTTTTCTTGATTCATAATTGATCACATGTACCTCTTGCATGAGAACTACACTAAGTCCTTCCTTACAAGCATCTATACAAACCAAGAAATATTTTTCTGGGTCTACAATATTCAAAACAGGGGCATTCATCAAAATGTATTTCATCCATTGGAAGTTTGTTTTGCAGTCGGTTGTCCATACAAACTTCAGTCCTTTTCTTTGCATGGAAGTGATTGGGTTGTATATATTTGAAAATCCATGGATAAACCTTCAGTAATATATATCCAATCCCATAAATGATCTCACCTCGCTTACGTTCGAAGGAGTAGGCCAATCCACGATTTCCTTGTTCTTCTCAGGATCCGCTACCAGTCCTTCTTCTAAGATTATATGACTCAAGCAATGGATATATTTATGGAAGAAGTCACATTGTTTGTACTTGGAATACATTTGGTGTTCCCTTAATACCTGTAGTACCAACCTGATATGTTCTTCATGCTCCTCCTTGGTATTTGAGTATACTATAATGTCATCAATGAAAACTATGACAAACTTGTCCAAACACTTGTTAAGAATGTTGTTCATTAAGCACATAAACGTGGCTAGTGCGTTGGTAAGCCCAAAAGGCACCACCAAAATCTCATAATGCCCATATCTCGTTATAAAGGAAGTCTTATGGATGTACTCATCTTTGATTCTTACCTAATGGTACCAAGATCTCAAGTCTGTCCTAGAGAACATTGTGTCCCCTCTTAGTTGATTGAAAATATCATCAATTTTGGGTAGTGGGTACTTGTTCTTAATAGTAATCTTATTCAAGTGTCTGTAATTGATACATAGCATAAGAGTACCATATTTCTTCTTTACAAATAACACTAGTGCTCCCCACATAGACACAATGGGTCTAATATACCCTTTTTCTAACATTTTCTTTAGTTGGATGTTTAGGTCCACCAATTTAAGTGGGCTCATTCGGTCAGGTACCTTAGACGTAGGTACTACTCATGGCATAATATCTATGTAAAAATATATCTCCCTCTTGGGAGGAAGTCTTGGTATTTCCTCTAGAAATATGTCGCTATACTCATACAAAACATGATGGTATTCAATTCTTTGCTTTCTGCTAAATTTAATACATGAATGACATACAATGGGCATCCTTTCCTACAATTATTTTTCAGTTGTACTACTGAAATATGCCTCACTGATATAGGTTTTTGTATTCCCTGCAAGACCCTTTTATTCCCTTCACCGTATTCACATTCTAATGTATTATAAAAACAATCTATGTGTTAGCACTATATAAATTGCTTGGCTGCAGAAGAAAATCACAAAGGTAACCTCAAAACCACTTTAGAACTGAAACTAGCCTTTTCAGTTCAGAGAGGGATCTCTCTTATCACTTGGTTTCTGGAAGATAAGTTTTCTCTTAAGGATCGATGGCTAGATATTAAATTGAATGAATAGATTTATAAAGTTCGCTGGCAAGAAGGAAAATTAATTTGTTGGGCAATGGAGTCAACTTTGAAGCAATTGAAACTATCAGTGACTGGTGGTAGAACTTTCAAGCATGAAGAGGCTAGATAGGTGATAATATTCCAGTTTAAATATTGTTGTTTTATGATGGAAGAAAGAAAAAACAATTAACCACATTCAGAGCACTAGATGAGATGAATTTTGATTGAGTTAAGAAGAGAAAACAATACTTAAATTGCTTGAATCTAAAGAATCAATATGAAATGAATTACAAACCATTAACTTTACAATTTAAGCATATAAATGTTGCAAATGAAATGAGAAAAGAACAAAGGAAATACATACATGAGAGGGAAACAAACACTTAAGATCACCACCACAAGAATCTCTGGTATGAATAGCACTGTACTTCTACACTAATATTTCATTAAACTTCGTAAAAATTACAAAATGTTCAAGACAAATGTCCTCTACGCTTCTGCCAACCTGTTGTACATTAAAAATTATTCATATATATACAAAATAATCTTCCCCAAGTTGGGGAGGTCGTTCTCAACTACTTCCCAAAGTTGGATCTGGTTACAAAATTATAGCCACACGTTTAAAACTGCCTGGTAGAAAATAGGAATCAATTTTTTGGAAAATAGGGTTCAAATACAACATCATGTCTCTCGAATAATGTTATATGTTAAAAAACTGAGAGGTTTTTGTGAATGGGCTTGTGATTGATAAATGACTCTTTCAGTTTTCCAAAATTCCTCTCGAGTCTCTCGATATACGTGCCCAAAGATAATGACTAAAACATGAAATCATTAAATGTTTAAAATCTGAAAAATAGGTTGTAAATATCCATTCGAATATTCCAAACCATGATACGTGTGAAGAAATTAAGAGATTTTTTTGTGAATGGGCTCGTTCTTGACAAATGCCTCTTTTAGTTTTCAAATATTCGTTTTCATTTGATCAAAAAATGAGTTTTAAGGTGACTACAAAAACAATCATTTCTAAAATTTGGATAATGAACTTGCACAACAAAATTGCGTAGTGAACTTGTGGAGCAAGGTTCCTTTTGACATTTTCTTCTATTTTTTGTCTTTGATTGATGGCTTAAGGTCACTGATTGGTATTTTGACACTTGAGATGATGATAAGCAGCCCTATGACTACTTTCTCTATGAGTGGCTTAAGGTTCACTTTCGCTCCTCAACAACTACGCCAAAACTTTCCTTTGCTCCGGGAGGGAAACCATGGAGTTAACCATAGACCACTTTAGGCTTGGAATGTGGCGTTTAATAATTCACCATAAATTATTAATTAATTCATAATTATTATGTCCGCCGTTAAATCTTGTCCTCTTATTTATTAATTCGTCATAAAACTTATATTAAAATTATTACATTAAAATTTCAATTTAAATAAATTTTAATTTCATGAAAAACATTGAAGTTATCACCTTCAGAATTACAGAAGAGAGTAATCATCAGTGGGAACGAATTTCAGAGGATAAAGGCTGCAATTTCTTTGGAGAACAATTGCTTACGCTATGTGGGGCTTTCGATTTAGTCATTTGTAACGGTATGACTAGATGGGAAAAGTCCGGTA
>SNQJ01S0046764.1:34431-73162 GCA_010110895.2 Picea sitchensis
ATGTTTGACAAATACAAAGAAAGTAAACGAAAAACTGTTTACTGTGGAACAGGGGCAGAAAAAGAATGCACCTTTGCATGGATTCGTCTACATCTCTGGGCAGGAGTTCTTTGCGCCCTCTAGTTTTCCTCTCTGTTTCTATCAACAAAAGTACAAAACAAAAGGGATATGAACATAAGTTCGGATGTCAAGAAAAAGTCAACTACTATGTACATATATATAAGAAAAAATATAATAAGATGAATAGAGTCACAAATAGCTTTTGGGAGGATGTACCTTTTTTTTTTTTTTGCACAATGTATATTTTATAATTCAAGTAGAACACTGTCTGTATGCTCACCAGAATGATATGTGTACAAATCAGGGATACACATATGCTTTGAAGCATAGAAATATGAGTTTGCAATAAGTGTGATGTATATGTCATAATTCAAGTGCAATACCAATTGTATCGTGATTAGACCAATATGTGTCTAAGACAAACATACTATATTGAGGAATGGGCACATTGGACCAGACATGGTCAATAAGTGCATTTTGCAGATGGCTTGTGTTCAAAAGAAAGTAGAGACTGTATTTGCACATGTAGTTTTTCAATTCTTTTGTTCTGCCAATATTTTGTAGCATGTCAATATTGAAGTCTCCTACAAGTACAATGGGTCCGTTCAGATGGAAATGGCCCAATGCATTGGAAATAACATGTACTATGTTGGAGAATGTTGCATGGGGAGTAGCATATAGATTTAGTATTGCAACTTCTGTTTCATGGGAATTTTTTTTTGCAAGCACTAGTTCAACATTCTTTTCTTCGATATGTATATGGTCCAAAATTGGTACATGTTTTTTCACCAGTATCATCACCCCATGTGTAATGTAGCTTGATATGCAATTGTGATTTGGGAATTGTTTGTTCTACATGAATAATGCCATGTGTGTTTCCTGCAAGCATAGAATATCAAATTGCATTAAATCATAGTCATTCAACATATCATCCATGTGTGCATTTAAGCTGCGTGTGTTAAGCGAGAGAATTGATATAGATGAATTTGTTTGTATGGATTGGTAATCATAATTCAATTTCCATTTTGCGGTGGTCCTGAGTCGTACCATCTCAATATCAACTATATGTTTCACTTTGAAGTTATATTTTCTGAATGGACTTAGCAAATACAAGGAGTCTATGCTTCTGACACGGGACAATGCTGTGTATACAAGTCCATGTATGCGAATTCCAGCAGGCTAAAATGAAACATTATCAAGTGTTAGTCCTTGTGATCTGTGGACTGTACATGCACATGCAATTTTAATCGGAAACTATTTTCGAATCTTCAGTAGACCTGTCTTTGTTGATGTCGATACTGGTTTCGATATTCGCAAAATAGGTGTCTGATTTCTTCCAGTGTTTGAATTATATAGATAACACAACTTTCTTACTTGTCACTTACCTATATGCAGTTCATGGAACTTAATACAAAGGACATCCACTTTTTTTGTCTTCTTATAGCCTTTCAGTATTCCATCTGCACCATTCACCAAGCCATCTTATGAATCATAGTTACAGGCATATATTTCAACCAACATTTCTAATTTCAGTACAAGCTGCAAAGGTAAAGTGACCGAATGTTCATGACGTGGCACATTTCCATGGTTGTCTTCTTCCAGGTCAATCGAATTGATGATGATATCATCGCCAGGCATGATAGACAACATGTGGCTGTTATGCTTTGCAACATCCTTATTTCTATAGAACGGGTAAGGGAATGTTGGGTCTATTGGTGCAGGCCACAAGCATTTCAAATTGATATAGGTCAAGTCATCATATGTTTGGTTGTTTGTGTGCATTCTATTCAAAATTGCAATGAATGTTTCATCTGTCTGGTGCATTGTAGTATGCAACTCAAAGCATTTAATATTGTCTATCCAAAATTCATGGGTGACTGTTTCCATGTTAATGGTAGGTTGTTCAAATATCAAAGAATCTTGGATGGGCTGTGCCTGGTAAATATCCCCACAGAATATCATGTCAATGTTTCCAAAGTATTTTATCTGCACATGTTTTATGCTTCTTAGTCGGTTGTCAATGGAATACAAGAACCGACCCCCAATCAAAGATGCTTCATCTATAAAGACAAGTTGGAGTTCCTCATAAATCTTAGATAATGTATCCAACATTTCCTTGCTAAGTGGAAGAAACTGTGACTTGTTAAAAGGCATTAAAAATGCAGAGTGGACTATTGTTCCACCAACATTGTATGCAACTTTTCATGTGTATGCAACTATTAGGCCCTTTGGTTTCATAGGATCAGAGGAATTGTTTGAATCATATATTCATATAAGCATATAGAACAATGCTTTGGCTGTGAATGTCTTGCATGTTCCTGCTCTGCCTGTAAGGAACAAGTGCACATGACTGCTCATGTTCAAGCGTTTTTTAATAGCAATTTCCTTTAGAATTGTTTGTTGTTCGCGATTCAACAAACGTCTTATTCTGTGGTATTCATTATTTTCAATTAGGAAAGGATGTTTTGTAACTTGAAAACCAAGATTGATACGTTTTTCACTTCCATCTGATGGAGGGCGAGGCAAATCCGCTTGTAAGTCATATGAATCTGAAGGAGTTCTGGTTGTTTTTGAGTTTATGAATGTCTCATCATGATCGCCATGGTTTTATAGGTCATTAAGTTTAACTTCTAGATCGCCCCATGTTGGATTAACATTGTAGGTAAACCTAGCTTCATTGATATGCAACCTCCCATGTAGAGAAGTTATGTATTAATGTCTGTTCATTTTCATCGAACATAATGTACATCAACAATTTTTCTCTACAATAGTTTTCATAGTCACAATGTTTATTGTATTTGACAAACCGTATCACAGAGGGTTTTTTTCTTTTTGATACGGGTGTACCATTTTTTTTGTAATGCGATACGAATTCTGCTAAGCAGATATGTCTAATAGGATATGGACACTAGACATAATAATCAATAAGAGAACGACATACCATGTCCTATGAATTGTTAGGCTCTTATTGCAGCAAAACCGGTGGTTTAAGCACAAATGTGCGTTTTTCAAGTGGAGATGTGTTTATGACAACACATTTTCTTGAACTACAAGTGAGGGGTAGGGGTGATTTTAAGGATGGAAATATATATTAAAATGTACAAACCTTGGAGAATCTTACTAATCCTTCATATGCCAACTATAAATGTTTGGCGACATTCTTGTAAAACTATTCAAATTTCTAAGTATTTTATATAGTTTGTATAATTTTTTGGCTATTTTTAAGTTAAAATTTTTTTATCCTATAGAATTTGGGCGAATCATTTTTAGAATAACGAATCTTTTTTTTGGGAAAAACCATGGAAAATCAGCCCATGAGAGAAATTTAGCCCCTAAAATCATCCATGGTGAGGGGCGAGGAAATGGCAATGTGAACTGCTTACTGAGCATACATTTGTTGAAGATTAAGCAACGTATTTCGAAGTGTATGTATCATTTATATGGCATCAATATGACTTCTTTCATGTTCTTTGTGTATTCTTCTGAATGCACTTGTCATATATTTGTCAATCTTTGTCATATACGAGGTACAATATGATGCTGCAGAATATGCATTCAGCACGTACTGCACATCTGTATTTGCTTTCCACATAGCTGGCATGTCCTTGGAGAAACTGTTGTTCCAAATATGAGAGAGTTTTCGTTTAAGGAAAAGTGTTGGCTGCCTAAGCGTACATTGTATGGCTTGGATGTATTCATCTTCTGATAGATTTACCTATGTCAAGAAGGTATCAAAGCTCATCATTTTTTCAAATCCTCCTTGTTCAAGAACTGCGAAAAATGATTTAGATTTCTCAACAACAACATATTCCTCTAAACTAACTGGCTCTATGATTCTTGTAGCTCTTATGACAGCACGGGAAAGTTGTATCTGCAATGCGAGTTTTTTCATTTTCTACAACTTCTTGTATAGTAATGTCTATGGACTTTCGCAAGTTCTGGATCCAAATGATCTGTGTTGCATGTTATGTATTTATACACAAATTTTTTGATCTCTAAACTGCTATCATCTCCATAGATCGGTGCACCTTCTATCCACAACAATGCGTGGTCATGTTCATTTCCCCTATTCTGGAATTCAATCACAAAAAAGTAGTCCAATATTTTTCCGAAAAATGTTTCATCATGGCATATCAATTGTCTCAAAGAATTTATTCTATGTCTATAGTATCGAGTACATGTGACCGGGTCTTTTCTTATGAGGTAGTCAATGTCATTATTTTCTAGTGTATTGTTTTATTTTTTATGTTTCCTGTTGGTATGCAGGTCAGATATGACAGCCACCAATGGATCCCAACAATGCTTTGCACTTGTAAATGTGATGAAAAATGTTGGCGGGCCCAATTGCCGGATCATTGCAAAAATATTTTTTTTGTTTTGTTGCAAATAGTCGAGAGAGGTGCAGATGTTCTTGAAATCTATGTATCCAATATCAGATTTTAGAATTTTTTCTAGGTTTACTTTGTACTTCACATCCTTGGCCAACAAATTTCTTCCTTGTAACTGGCCTTTTCTTATTTGGACCCACATGCAGGACAAAACTTGCTCTATTATTATGCGCATTGTGTTGAAAAAAAAATTTGTTATGTGATAGGAGAAGTAGCTGCTTGAATGTAATAGCTCCCATCAGACTATTTTATGATAACTGAATCATTCTATAATATCAGTGCCATGTGGATCTCCGTAGAATATTGTTGGAAAGTTCATTTCCTTAGTGAATTTTTCCTTGAATATTCCAAGTGGATGCTTCCCCTCGCCAGGTGCAATTTCAAAATTTTTGTCTTGCAAGTCACAAATGCACTGTGAATCAGTGAATCCATGCACCAATGTTTTAACAACTATTTTGTTTTCTGATTCATCACTTGTATCAAAATCACTAGGATTTTCTAGGGTGTCTGCAGAGTTGCCATGTTCCTCTGCGAGAACACTGTTCCAGTTGCCATTTATACAAATGTTCTCTACTTTGTACAGCACCCTGGAACATAATTCCTTTAATGCTTTCATAACAACATGTACACGCACTTTTCCTGTCTAATACACATTTTTGTATCGCAAGCGTCTTTTCACAGCCACAACAATTGTAATTGTATTGTTAATGAATTGTGACAATGCTTTTTTCACAACATCTAGCTAAACATGCACATTAATAATTGATCCTGTTAAGTCCATCTGGGGTAGTTTATAGCCCCAAGGTTTGATTTGAGAAAATGAAATTCACAGAGACACAAGTCTCTCCTCAAGTTTCGTAAGTGCACTTACATATTCTAGTGGTGTATTACATCTTATTCGGTCAGGGGTTGCAAACTGTGGTAGTTTTTCATTTTCAAGCGATCGTTTGCATGGAAGACAAACTTTCCCACTGGAAAATGGTTTATCGTGCGCTGTCAATCAGAGGTATTCTGCTTGTAAATGCATGTAAGACTTACTGTTTTTTGAAAAATTCAATTGTTCACAAATTGCACATGCAATGGAAGGAGTGTCTTTCATTTGTTTCATGTAGGTATGTCTTGCATTTTTGTTTTGTAGGGAAGTATGGGTAGAAAGTGTTTCCTGGTTTTCATTGCTACTACTGTATGGTGTTGATTGTAGACCACAAACTGGCACAGTTGCATGACCATTCTAGGATATGCGATCGCACCTGTTTATGTTTTGTTCTGAATGAACAAATTTCTTTACATGGTGATATGTGAGTTTCTCTCTAAAAGGAAGTGTAGCAATGTATTTTTTTCTCTCGCGCATGACCTTTTTCAATTTGTGGTATCTTAATCTACGTTTCTTTCTCAAGGGCAAGATGAGCTGATGGAAAATGGGATGAGTTTCACTCTCACCCATCTTCTCAGAAACTACTTTACATTTTTTGTTCAAGGCCTTTATGGCCATATCACAAGTCAGACGAATTTGACAAATAATTTTTTTAAAATTGTGATAACTTACTCTATGTTTTTTGTTTAAGCCCTCTATGGTGTCATCACAACTACCATGAATTTTACGCATGTTTTTTTTTTTCAAGCCCTGTCTGCCCATATCGCAACCAGGAGGAGTCTCATTTTCACTAAAAAGCATTCCACGCATATGCAGATTCGATGCCGTTTGGGTGGCATGGACAGTGAACCCTGGAATACCGATATGTCTAAGCAAAGGTTCATAATGGATATGTGTTGTATCTGTTTCCAATGAGAGGATGTCAATTGTTTGATCGTAATTTGAATCGGTAACCTAGGAATGGATAGTGCCATCTAACAAGGGCGACCAGACCTGGATATTCATCCTGAATATGATAGACAACCATAGAAAACAGAATATGCAACCCTCCATATTCCCTTTTTCATATGGAAGCGCCACGTTCACAAGGTATTCCTGCCAACTTCCAACTGTTGACATATTTTCTACGAGATATGGGCAAAGGTGTTGATGCAAGCACCTAAAATCCTATTGGTTGCCGCCTATAATCGCATTGCAAAAGGACTGTACAATGTAAAGCTGGAATGATTGAACATCGAACTCCGCTGCCACCAAACAACAAATTGCATTGAACAAACTATTTCCACAACTAGACAGAACATTTGTTGCCAGCTGTAAACCATGGCAATCTATGCCATGCAAAATTTGTTTCCATTGCGATTGAAGGTCTTTGCAAATAACGAACAAGTAAATATGAGGAAATTATATATTGCAGATGGACATTTTTCTGTACAATGGAGGTTCATAATGGCCACTAAACGACATTGGCATCATGGAACAAGATGCAATATGGATTTTCAGATGCAGTTTTGTTGAATAGTAGATATCTTGTTTTTCTTGTCAATGAACATATGCCAATTGATATATTCAACCAGTTAGACAACCACTATATACAAAATGTATCTCCCCAAAGTACCCTCTAATGTGCAGGAAGAACTAGAGATGCAGACAACCACATCTTTGAAAAATACATAGAGACATCATGTATTCCATGCAACTGTCGAAGAAAATTAGATTCCAGTTTGTACTCATACGACTCCAAAGCCTCAGCATCGCCATTTTTAAAAAAGGTCAAGAAATAATCTATCAATCCATTGCGCATCTCGGTCGACGAATACCAAAAATGCAATAGAACCTGGAATGTATCGAAAAGGAAATCCCCAACAGTATACGAGAATGCATCCAAACTAAAAAGGCCATTGCTATGCAAAACCACGTCAATGCTTTCATGTATAATGGACTGTGTATCTATTTCTTATGAATCGACATCTACTACTTCTTTCATCTCTTGAACTATCATTTTGAAGGTGTCTGCTACATACTTTCAGTTTCTATCAAAACAGAGGAAAAAAATAAAAGGTAGAAAAATAAAAAAGGAAACCAAAATAGCGCACCAATCCACGTATGTATCTTTCAACCTTCTTCTTCTCAACTTCAATGCCCCCTAGTCCCCATAGCAGAAGAGAATAAAACTGACTGACACTGGAAACTGAACCAAACAGAACAAAGAACGCAAATAAATAAAACCATAACTCTACTTAGCAGAAAGAGCCCGCCCGATGGTTCCCTCTTTTGATAGCTCCCAACTACTTTTCATAAAGGCCCCTGCATTGCAATTTTGGGAAAACTTGTGGACGCGATAGCCATCATATGAAGACGCATGGTTTCCAGGAAGAAAAACTAAGAGCATAGACAAAGATGGTCTGCAACAAAATTTGGAGGCAGGAACTCCCACCATTGAAAAACAACAAGAACAGAGAAATTTGCAAAGAGCTCAACCCCAAATAACTGCAAAATGCAACAACAGGTCTAACAACTTGAAAAGTTGAAGAACAAAAAACCAGTGAACAACCACGAAGAGCTTGAACTGCAAGTGCAGCACCTTAACTTTGCAAAGTTGAATCAAACAAGAACCACAATCATGGAACGAAGCAACGAACAAGGATTGAACACCTGAGCAACGATGCCCACCATGAATGAAACTGTATTGCAACACATATGTACAATAAACATTTAAGATTGTCAGAGTTGTTAGGTAAACAGTGAAGACTGTTAGGACTGTCGAAGGGCGTAGGCCTATGCAATCATTTAAGAAAATATGCAGCGTGGTAGGCCTGTTCTCTCGAAGCATGCAACAATAAATAAAAAATCACACATAGCAATATGGTAGAGAATGTATTCTACCCAAAATAAAATGCTAAGGGAAACATTTAAACTAATGCTAGCATTAATCCACCTTCGACCAATGCATAATAAAATATATTATTCAAAAATACCATCTACTACCAAATACTTTGGGTATGCCAACATATTTAACATTGGGAAGAGTGAAGGCGACAATAAGACCTCCAATCCATTGTCCAATCAGATCTTGACAAACATGATACTTTTTATTATATAAAAATTGATGTTTTCACTTTCCTTGTTCCAACAATACATAATATGGAAATATTTATGGTCAATGCACAAACTAATACTAGGTCAATGAATTATCGATCACTATAGTCCCTCTATGCCTACGACATGGACTAATAAAATCATAATTTTTTTAGGTAATCCCTTACCTTATTAAGGTATGATAAACCAATTTTGTCTCAGTGGACATTAATCATTATCATCATCATATAAAGAATTGTGAATGATTATTATTTAACTAACATTAAAAATTTATTATTACTCTATTTTAAATTTTTTATAACATCTTATATTGGATCAACATATCCTTGTCTTAAATTAAATACAAATCATTTTTTTAATTCAATATTGAATATCAATCTTTTTGAAAAAGATAAAAGATATAAGGCTAAATAAGTAACCATAATAACTATAAGATAAACAAAAATCTAGTTTTTTCAAGTTTAATAATAATAATAATAATAATATATTTTTAAGGTAAAGTCTACGGAGGTATACATACCCTACCCCCTCTGGATTTGAACTTGTAACCTCTTAAGAGGAAACAGATGTTCTTAACCATTAGGCCCACTCAGGCTGTATTATAATAATAATCTATTTTTAAGGTCACTACCAGACACCAAATTGATGTATGAGACCTCCTTTCTAAATATCTTTTCTAAGTTCAATAACTTCTTTTAAAAAACTAAATTCTTTTACTTGTGAAGATAAATATTCCCTCTACCATAAAATAAAAAAATAAAAAGTACCCACAATTTTTTAACACTTAATAACAAATTCTACTACACTATTCTAAATTTATAATAGAATTATATATATCAAAGTCACACAAAACCATTCGCATATAATTCATAACAATTTTATAGTCAATGTTATAACATTAAAACTTAAATTGCACCTCTTCTTAAAGGGTATGCAATGCCTCATAATTCATAAGTGATGAGTGAATTAATCACCTATTTCTCATATATGATTACGTTAGATGCAAGATCAAGACAAAAATTTCCTGCATATATTAAGTCATAAATAAAGTACAATTATAGGAATTCAATTTTTATTTTATATAAATTAATTTCAATCTATATGATTTCATATTTTTTAATATGCTAATTTTTTTGGACAATCTTTATAACATTCGAATTTCAAACTCGTAAAACTATCAGAACTATTCTTTATGGGAAATTCACTTGTGAGATGTCCTTCTTCCATCTAAAAAGATTTCTCCTGTAGTGCACAACCTACAACATTGGAAGATATTTTCCATGTGGAATGACAACTTAATTTATCAATTAGACCTTTCAAAAATGCGTGGCATGCAACACGAATATAGGGCTCAGCGTCGCTAAATTTCTCACGAACCGCAATCCGTGAGGCTTCTGGCCTCGCGCCATTGGCTCCTCCAAATTGATGTGCATGAAAAACCTTCCACAAACAACAACCCGCGACAACATTTCTACCTGATAGGTCAGATAGTCGAGGCTAATTGGGATCAACGGTCCAAGATTCTCCATGGATCACAACGTGCTTAACCAATAAGCCTCTCTGACTTATTCCGACCCTAACAACGAAGGACCACTTTATGATACATTTGTTGTTGTTGATGTGTCCCGTAACATGGCATGCCCATGTGGCATGCTAACTCGACAAGTTAAGGTGGCGTCCTTTCCACTCCTAGCCATTTCGAAGAGGACATGCCATTCTAATAGATTGGACAATGGGTAATCAACTCGATCAATGGTCTAGATCATCATGGCTCTCCAAAAATGCATAATCTTTACCAGGTCATTAGGCCTGAAAAATATGATGTCACAGATCTATTCTCTTGCTGATCGATAACTATTGTCCTCTTTGGGTTCACACTCATGGGATTAAATCATCGGGATGTCACACCGTCGAGGCCTCGAGCTATCCCATAGACCACAACCTGCAAGGCTTGTGACCTCATTCCCTTAGGCTCTAATCATCACCATGCCTTGTGGTTTCCCCATAACCCACAACCCAGAAGCCTAACCCCATGAGTTAATATCTGGAGAGCCTATCCCTACGATATTAACAACATGATGTAATCCTTGATGACCCTATCTCTACAATCCTAACCTCGCAAACCTCCCCCTAAACATCGATATCAGATTGACGGTTGATATTAATGCTAAATAATTAGTCAATTTCATACTGCCCTTCATTAATTCGACAATCGCTTGGGATGCATGGTTATCGTGGTTCCGATTACAAGAACTCCACATGGTCTAGGTTCCCATGATAGGGTTCCATCCTCCCAGTTCCACCCAAAGGTTCCACAACAAAATTTTCACAATGGAAGGTGTTTGGCAGAAGAAGAAGAAGAAGGATCTGATGATATGATTTTTCTAGGTAACTTTAGGCTCACCAAATATGACTTATAACTAAGTATTCCTCTAGGATATCACTCCCATACATATCTTCCAAAAACATACATTTTAATTGTCATCTTTCTAGCCTAACACTATTGACAACCACAAGATAAATACACTAGCAAATAAGCTTATAGGATTCATATTAGAGCATGATATTTATGTAGCATGAGGTTAAAGAATTTTAAACTCAAGGGAATCAATGATCTATGTAACACACCTGCCCCCTGAATACCCTTTCTAGGGATGGGGCATCAAAACTATACTCACTGCAATAATCTCAAATCATCCCCCCGAGGTCTTCATCCTCTTCTACTGGCTCATATATTTCTAACTACTGTTACCAGGATCTGATCCGATCTCTGGTTTTCAAGATATGGCCACCCAAAGTTTTTTGAGCTTATCAATTTAGGGTCTTCGGAGTTCGGCGTTGAACTCCCCTTTTCTTACCACACACATACTCCTCGAACTCTCGAAATATCTCCACATGGCCTTGGCCTTTCGACGATCGATGTTCGGGGTTCTACGTTGAACGTTGACATTCAGTGTTTGACGTTGATGTGAAATGTTTCAGTGTTTGACAATTGACAAACGACATTGAACGTCCCTCTACTATGCTACCCCCCAAATCTTCTGAACTCCCAAAGTCCCAGTCGCATCACCAACCACATTTCCCAGGAGGGAACGAATTAGAGGCTGACACACAACGAGGACCAGAGCTAACACGTGTCCTCATTAGGGGGTGACACATGTCAATCTCTAATATACATGAGAGGTATTTAAAACATCCATATCTTGGTGACATGTGGCACATTAATCATGGGTCCATGTCACCCTAGGTGATGTCAGCATGCTATGTCACCTCGGGCTGACAACCTTCCAAACCCTCTGATCTCACGGTCAAGATGCATCCATGTATACCTCAAGATCTATGGCCTCCGTCGCTTCACAACTTCGGCATTTGGGGGCTTCATGGTGTAATCCTCTCCTTACTCCCAGAGTAGGTCAAAGTTGAATTGACCATGGGGTAGATCCAACAGTCACGAGTGGTCCCGAAGCTCCTCCAGATCGACAAATCTCGTTAATTCGTGACTTCGAAGCTTATTGAAACACCACACCTCAAATCCCCCGAAGTGCCAAGTCTCTGGACTAAAGGATCTGGTGCCACGTGTCCCCTACCTGTCAACGACTAAGATTTACTCCTTCATTCGCGACCTCAAGAGTATTCACACTTTGAAGACTCTTGGCCAAGTTCCTTCGGAGTGCCGAGTCTCTAGACTATGAAATATCTTGCCACATGGACCAAACGGGTAAATGCCAGAGATGACGCGTGGAAAGGAAGAGAGGACACGTGGCCCCTTCAGTGGGTGACACATGTCACATGTTAATGGTCCTATAGGGTCTGTGAAATGCCTGAATCCAGGTGACACATGGCATGTTGATCGTGGGTCCACATCACCCTGGATGAGGTCACTTGGCCACTTCACTCTAGACTGATAGCCTTCTAACATCCCTTAGATCTCACGGTCGAGATCCGGCCACGTAGATCCATAGATATATAGCTCTCGATACTTCGAGAATTCAACATTTGAGATTTTTTCTATGCAAAATCCTTGTGACTCCCAGAGTTGGTCAACGTTAGGCTGATCATAGTCTAAATATGAAGGTTAGGGTCTATCCATGTAGACCCACAGATCTACGATTGTCGTGGCTTCAGGACTTTGGTCTTAGACCCTTTGGGAGTTCCTCTTCTCGTTAGAAAAACGACTCAAAAATGTCAAAGTGTGAATATCTGAATTGTGGGATCTGGCGACACATATACCTTCCGATGGATAGTCTCAATTTTCTTTGGACTTCGAGACTTTGTAGGATTCGTCTCCTTTACGATGAATACATAATTCTTTGAACTTGTGAGGACTAAAGGAGTCGAGGAGTTAACACCTACGCTCCTTCTCCAAATCCAACGGTCATGACAGACCTTGGATCCTCCCAAACATATCTCATCCACTCGTCTTCCAAACGAAAGGGTCTTCCCTTTCGAGACTTAAATGTCTCCCTCCTTCCTGAGCTTTGTCAGTTTTGAAATACTTAGGCGCTTACGTGCACTTTACTCTCTTTCTCTTGAGTTTAACAGACTCATTTTTTGAGGAGACTCAAAACAGATGGGAGCGTTGACATGCACATGAGAAACTCTACCCAAGGTCGACGAACTCACAGTTCATCTACTTAAACTTGAGCCACTACAGGGATCGAGCATTTACGTGTACAAACCATATAGTTCCTTACTTTATTAAATACACGATCAGGAAAAGATAAAGGGACACTGTCTAATCATCAAGCAAACATGCACATACATGAAACATTAACAGGATGTCCAACTTTAATTTACAATTACAGTTCAAATATACAGGGTATGAGAATACTTATCTATTTCAGATTGTAGCCAATGAACTGACTGTGGGTGTGCGCCTTTCCACCCAACCATAGGCTCAAATGCATTCACTCTTAGCACACTGGCCACCCTCGTTCCAAGCCATGATATCACTAGGGAACTTTCACAATTTCTCAGGGATTCCTTCTTAGTCACGGTCTCTGCGAGGTTTATCATATGCCTCCTCAGCATCAAGCTCACAGTCTCCTCCTCCATTCACGCTCTTCTTTAAGTTCTCAAAGATCTTTTCTCTTGTTCTCTCCAGTAACCATAACAAATTATCAAGCTTTCAGTTCCTCTTCTTAGCTGGAGAGCCCCACTGTTAACTGGTAAATCGGTAGATGTAGACATGAACTAATCCCCCTAGATCCACCTAGATCTAGAGCAAAACAAGATGGAACAAGATGCTTTCCCTAGGTTACAATCATTGAATTTAACTACCAAAGAAGGAATATATAACATACCTTATGAATCGCTTCCATATGTCTTTGTTGATCCTGCCTTACTCCAATGTTCCTATGAGATCAGATCTACAATGACTCAAATCAACCAACGTGAAAGCAGCAATAGTGAAATTCAATGACAACCTAAACATGTAATCAAGGAGTCATGTAATAAAATATCAATCATTTTATGGGAAAGAGACGTGCCACCGTATTATATTAATGAAAGGTAGAAGATACAACCAAATCGCCTTGATGTCGCAAGTTCCCTTTCAGTGGCCCTTTGTTCTGACACACACATACATTTTCTCTGACATTTGCATGAATATTTTTCACAAAATCTTGATGGATGAATGGAGACCTCAAGCATCACTTGAAATAGGATTCTTCACATAGTCTTCAACCTATTCTTTCATCAATTTTATATGCTTGTTTATGCTTGTACCTCTAACCTTTTACATGAGAATCCTATCATTATATAGGCGAAGATGAAGTGGTTAAAGTGATGAGGATGATCCCATCAAATCAAAGAAGTCAGTGGGATCGTAACCATACGGACGCCACCTCATATTTCCAGAAGATTCCACTTCTAGAAGATGCTAGAACTTCTTTCCTCTTTTAGTTTTAAAGTGTCACCGCGACCTCCCTATATAGCAGCCTGCGGAAATCCTGCGGGCTAGCTATAGTGCAGCCTTTGGAAATTAGGGATTTCCACTCCGTGTAAAGGGAGAAACCAGCGATGGCCTTCCAAAAATGCATCTTGCAAGGGTGGAAAGAGGTTTCTTTTCTCAGGCAAAAGATCATATTGGGAACCTGAACACATGTTTATGTAATCATCATCAGGGTGACCAAAATAATGTGTAACAGAATGCCCCCCAAAGTATGAGGCTGGAACTTGAGACAACCAAAATACTTTGTAAAATAAGCGTGTATGTGTCAAGAACTAGGGGCACACCAATCAAGAACCTGCAAACAATCAAGCATTTGTATAATATCGCACCATGTTTGAAGTAGGCATTCCCATGTTCAGACTGTAAATGATTGAAATCATAAATGTAGGTCATGGCCACCAATTATACAATGTGGATCCATGTCAACAAGATTCTGCATAGACAATAGAAATACACTGTGGATCCATGCATCGAAAACTCAAGTATGAACATAGCCACGAGACATACAAGGTGGATCTATGTGTCAAAACAAATCACAAATACTCCATCGCAACCTGGACCAAAAAAATGATGAAGTCCAGGGTCTTCAATCCATCGTCCGTTAGTATGATTCTAGTCACGTGATTACAGATGTTGAAGTCGAACGTGAATAGAAACCACTTGATTACCAGTCATTAATGAAGACTGTTAACAAGTGCAAGGGAAATCACTATTGATGTCAATGACTCCCAAGGTACTCCAGTACAATCCAACAAGTGTGAATAAATGAGTTGAATTCGAACACTTGACAGAATCTCTCAATCAGGGATCAATAATGTGAATCCACTGTCGAAAGCGAAGAAACCTGCCATTGAGGCATGCAGGCTCTAAGGTACTAAATAATTTCTAAGTATTTTTCCTGGATAATGAGATGAAGTCGATAGGAAAAGACTTGTCACAGGAGGGCCTTGATGTATCCCCCATCAATGACATGAAATAAGTAACAGATTTAGGGTAGAGAAAAATACATATGTGACTTGGGACTGACACAGGGAAGGCCCACATGGTAAGAATGGACAATTGCAGATGACCGACTTGATAGAGGGTTTCAGTTGAACTTCTCTTGAACATATGAATGACACGAAAATGATCTTGGCAGTATTGACTCAAAGACGACCCAAGATATGAACTTGCAGAAGGTCAGAAAAGAGAAAAACGGATTACCCAACCTAGATTCAAATGACGAAGAGGGGTGTCATGTTCAAGAGTGACACTTACTGCCATTAATACAGATACAGAGACACATTACTTTCCCAAATTTTCCCCCACCATTTCTGGCGAGTACCTCTTTATTTTTACACAATCTTGAGGAGGATAACATATGCTTGTCAATTTAAACTCATCCTTCAGACGAGTCCCTCAGAGTATATTTAAGGAACCCTAAGAAGGAGTGGTTTGGTCCCATGCGGGCCTTTCGATGTTTGTTTAACGATTCCAAAGATATAAAACTTGGGGTTTTTTCATGTTTTGAGAGTCTGAAAAACACTTAAAGAGAACTCTCCCAGCTCCTTTTTCATAAACTAGTTTGACAAGACCTAAAAAATGATAAATTATCACCCATCAAACATTTTCTTCAATTACTTTTACGAGCGTGAAAAGAACATGGTCACTCGACAATCTTTTCGTTTTTAGGGAGCATGAAAAGAGCTTAAAGAGTTCTCCATAGGTTTCATTGTTTTCGTGTTACCATAACGAGTACGAAAAGATGAAAAAAGTATACTCAGTTACATTCTCATTGATTTTCAAGCCCGAGAATGAACAAAGACTATGCTCAAGGTTTTTTCTGAAAAACCCTAAAAAGCAATTGTACATGCGACCAAAACAAATCGAAAAAAAACGTCTATACTTCACTGTCCAAGGTCCTAAATTTTTTTCTGCAAGGAACAAAAAACTTACAAGACCTTTAGAGTTAATGGGTTTTTGACTAAAATGTATTTATATAAAACAAAATATTAGGAAAAAATGATAAAAAAGTAATAAATAGAATCAAAAAGTCTTTTTCACCATTTTATTTTCACTTGGTCAAAAACTTACCCAAAACTCTTGTTTTTTACCTCAACTTTGGCGACGGATTGCGGAGGCCACAGGGGATCATTCAACGAACAGATTGTGTAAAAGAGGTAAGCATCTCATTTTCTATCTTTTCAACGGATTAATTTTTGTTTTTGATGGTAAAAAATCAAGATTTTTTGATGATTTGGGACTGCTAGTCATGCGCTAGGGCCGCCGTGAGTGGCCTATAACGGGCCTTGCAGAAATCAACGATTTCTGTAGATGTGTTAAGGCGCAGTCGCGAAAATTCTGCACTATACTTGAAGCTTGATCGCGGCGGCCGAAAAACTAAAATGAAAAGTGAACGTTGACTCAACAAAAATCCCAAAAAATGTTGAAAAAGTATGCTAAAGATCTTCTCTGTTTCCCATGCAGGTGTTTTCTTGGAAAGATGTTGGAATGGAGAGAGAGTAAGCATGAAGAAGATGATTCTATGGATTTAAATGATCTGGGGGTTGTGAATGCACTCCAACAATGTGGTCTATTAAAATCCTTCAAAGTTCAGGGGGCTGTGAATGCACTCCAGCAATTTGGTCTATTAAAATCCTTCAAAGTTCAGGGCATGAGAGCCCAACGAAGATTACTAGAATATTTGGTTCATATTTGGGATTTAGAACAACAAGTGTTCCATGTTGGTGTTCATGTCCTCTCTTTAGATATTGAGGATATTTATTTCTTGACAGGGTTGTCACGTTGTCGGGCACGCGTGACTCTGACAAGTGGTCGAGGTGGTGGTTTTCCCATGAGTGAGTACATTTGTCGGCATTGTGAACTTGATACCGAAAGACGTAAAGGAAAAGTAGCAATCTGAGGTGTGAGAGATTTGACCCTTAGAACCATCCTTTTCACTATTGCATGGATGGCAGGGAGTGCTTCGCCACACATGGCACTCCAAAGTTACTTTCAATATGCTATTGAATGCTTGGACCCTCGAGTATTCAATTAGTGTGACGGTGTATTACGCAACATGAAAATCTAACTCACGAAAGGCAAGAATGGGGACCTAAAACAATGTGGGTATGGGTCCACTTTAGTATATTTCTTCCTAGAAAGAGTTCCACACCTACGCCTGCAGGTGGAATGGGGAATACCAGACCCGAGAGACCCACAAATGAAAATATGGTGTGACCTGATGACACAACATGTGGCGGGCTGGATTTTGAAGTATGATGATGCATTCTTCAATTGCTTGGGACCACAAATCCTGATGATTTATGATTATGCTTATGCCAGTCTAGACTTTCGGGGTGATCTATATTTGGTTCTCCCTGAGGGATCTCAGTGGGGAGATCTAGGTAAGAAAGCCATTTGTTTTTTACAATGTTTTTATGAGTTTTTAAAATATTTAATGTTTTTGTGTTTCCGATCAAAAGACTAATAACTTTTTTTCTATCATGGATATGTAGGCCCACATCGACCCCTGGGCTCTTCTCCTATTCAGAGGCGAGGAGATGCATGGATAGTAGCTGGATGGGATGTTGAGGATTATGGTGCAATAGAGCAGAACCTGGAAGGCTTGATGACAAACATCCATGATATATCCATCGAGGAGATTCCGAGGTGTTATCAATGCCATACTATAGGCGTATCCGACTCACTTAGTCGGTTACTACGTAGGGTAGCGAGAGCAGTAGTATGCTATCGCGAGAGACATCCATGATGCCATTTTGTAGGGGCCATGGGCTCTATATTTTGATATTTTGATCTTCGAATGAAAAATCTGTTTGTAAACATTATATCATTATATATATATATATATACATGANACAAATGTCTCAAATGTCTGTCTAATACATAATTAGCTAGAGCATCAGTTAATGTATTTAGACATCTAGGAATGTGTTGATATTCAATATAATCGAAATGACGTTCCAAGAGGCGGATTCATAAATATACCCGTAATAGAGTAGGGCTTCGGATAGTGTAGACATTATTTATCTGTAGTACTACTAGCTGCGAATCAGGTCATATAATGAAGCGACGAATCCCAAGCGAAATAACACTAGTCAATAATTCTATGACCGCGCTATACTCTATGATATTATTGGTCGCTCAACCAAGACAAACACCTTGTAGACAAATAAGTTCGTTTGAGGGTGCATAGATTGCCCAAGCAGAAGAAGCTAAATTCCGGGTACTACGGCTAGCACCATCAGAGAAGCCAATATAAGGTAGCAAAAACACCGAAATCTGGAGACCAAACACAATGCAGGGTAAGTATCCAGGGGTAAAATGAAAATAGTAGAAACACACTAAAGTAACACACAAGAGTATGATACAGTAAACATACAAGTGCTTATGCAGAGATAGGCTAAGCGTAGTACTTCTTCAAGTAAAGCCCATTTCTAGGTTCACTCAAAGGAATTCCATTGTAATCTACTAACTCGTATGCTCCTTTCTCCAACACTCTTTTAACAATATAAGGGCCTCACCACATAGCCTCAAATTTTTCGGCTGCTAGCAAATCACGATCTTGTTCATAGAGGAGAACTAGATCACCTTCAGAGAACACGCGTGGCCTGACATGTTTGTCGTATTGGGATTTTACGCGTTTCTTATGGGTTCAATAACTAAGGTGGCATCGTGATAGGTTTCGTCCAATTGCATAAGATACAACATACGTTCCTCCGCGGCAGAGGTGTTCGGGAGAAGTTTGACGGCTAGTTTTAACGATGGAATTTAACATTCAATCGGTAGAACAACTTCTAAACCATACACTAATTGGAAGGGTGTAAAACCTATGGCTGACTTCACATATGTCCGATAGGCCCACAATGATGAGAATAACATCGTGTGCCAACTTGTTTTGTGAATTTCGATAATCCATCAAAGCATGGTAATAAGTACTTTGTTTATTGCTTCGACTTGGCTGTTGGCCTGTGGATAGTAGGGGGTTGAGTTTTCATGTCAAAGACCCAACTTTTTCGTAAGCTTAGACATCATAAATATTCGAAAGTGGCTACTGTGATCGGTAACCATAGCTTGTGGGATTCCAAATCCTGTAATAATGTGATTGAAGATGAATAGGGCTTCAGTTTTTCCCGTGTTGTCGAATGTAGGCATCGCCTCAGCCCACTTCGTGAAATAATCTACGGCTACAATAATGTACCCATGCTCCCCGACCGAGTGAGGGGTACATGTCATGAAATTGATGCCCCATTTAGTGAAGGGTCCAACGAAAACTATAGGATGTAAGGGATCGGGGTGAGATCTTATTTTTTTGTTGTATGTTTGGTAAGCGTGGCATTTTTGGACGGAAATAATACAATCTTTGAATAGAGAAGGCCAAAAATACCCAGATCGTAAGATCTTTTGGGCAGTAGCATACCCAGACATGTGACCACCACATGCTCCAGAATGGCATTCATTCAAATCTTTCTCAACCTCATCATAAGTGAGACATCGTCGAAAAACAAAGTCAACTCCACGACGATAAAAAGTATCACCGAGGATGATATACTGACGGGCTTGGTAACGTATGCGGCGATGGTCAATACTAGACAAATCGGGCCAGAAAGTTTGAGTCCAGAGATATATAATGATATCTCCATACCAAAGGTCATCATAACTAATTAGAAAAAGGGATTCTTCGGGTAATGAATCCTCTGCTACATTTTCCGTCTCAGAACAGGGAAAGTCACATATCAATTCGGCAAACACCAAGGATTTCTTAGACTTAGCACGTTCAAACTCTAAGTCAAACTCCTGGAGTATCACAATCCATTTGGAGTATTTTCCCCCTAGCAACTGGCATGTAAGAATCTGTTGCATAGGGTTGCAATTGGAAATCATGGTGGTCTTGCGTAAAAGGATATAGTGCTGGAAACGTTGGACAACTTGAACAACTGTCAAGGCCAATTTTTCAACATGTAAATATTTGGCTTCGGTAGTCCTGAGACTCCGACTCAAATAATAAATGACATGTTCTTCGTGAGAATCTTCCTCTTGGACCAGAACCATGGCAATGGTAGAGTCCGAGGCAACGAGGTAAAGGAAATAATCTCGACTGTAATCGGGTGGGAAAAGTAGTGGGGTACGAGTTAAAGTCAATTTAAAGGCTTCAAAAGCTTTGTTAGTGATAGTGTCGCATACGAATTCAGAACCCTTCTTCAGCAGTCGAGTAAATCTGAGTGCCAACTTAGCATAGTTTGGGATGAAACAACGTAAAATGTTTGCCTTCCCCTGCAAACTTTGAAGTTGGAAAAGCGAAGAAGGAGGAGGGATATTGAGAATTGCCTCGAACTTCAGAGGATCTACCTGGATCCCTTGTTGAGATACGATAAAGACTAGAAGTCTTCCAGACTCCACAAAAAAACCACATTTGTGTGGGTTTAAGCATATACGATAGAACCGACATCGGAGGAAAATGGCTCAGAGGTGTGCCGGATGATCAACGTGGTGCATGGAATGTGTCGATAGGTCATATAGATATGGTTGTACAATGTACTTTATATCATGAAAGGCATAAGACATGGCACGCTGAAAAGAAGCGCCGACGTTCTTTAAACCGAAGGGTAATTTCCAGTAGGAGAAAGTGCCCCAAAGACAAATACAAGCTTTTTTGTGTTGATCTGCAGGCACAATGTTGATTTGATTATATCCGGAGAAACCATCCATCAAAGAGAAGATTGCACTCCCATCACAACCGTCAAAAATCTGGTCGATGAAGGGGGTGGTAAAGTTGTCTTTAGGACAAGCTTTATTAATGTCCCTAAAATCAACACATACGCGAATCGTACCTTGTTTCTTGTTAACCAGAACGAGATTGGATACCCAATTAGTTAAAGCCACGGGATAAATAAAGCTAGCTTTAAGAAGTTTTTCGACTTCAATCTTAATAGCGGCTTCTTTGCGAGGGTGGATCGAGCGAAGTCTTTGCCGGATGGGTTTAGCACTCGGGTATGTATTAATTTCGTGTACAACAATATCGAGGTCAATACTAGGCATCTCTTCATATCTCCATGCGAAGACGTCACAAAAATCCTGAAAAAGGGATTTATATGTGACAACTTCATCAATGGAACACAAAGCTCCTATGTGCACATTTTCGACAACTCCAGGTTAAGTGGATATGTCGAGGGGGACCGTGGGTGAAATATTACTTAATTTCCCTTCATATAACACATCCTATGTGGACTCGGGAATAGAAGAAATGATGACAATGGTCGACAAAGTCAAAATCCGTTGGTAACTCTCGAGGGTGTGTTGTTCCAGGAAGAGAATGGAACGATTATGTCCATCGTCCCAAGGAGTGTCCTCCATAGACATAACTGACATAATCATCTCATCTGTGGGAAAAATCACGTGAAAAGGATTAGGAGATGAATCAAAAAGAGAGGGGGTAGAGGGGGATGCCGATTGAATGGCTTGATAGGTGGATTAAATCGAAGTTAAAGGTATCTGGTCACCATAGCGTGAATAATCACCAAGTTCGGGTATTAGCCATGGGACAAAATACGAATGGGTTTCACGAATGGAGGTGGAAATCATGTTGATCGAGGCAACTAGAGGTGGTGGAATGTTGGGTGGTGGGATTGGAAACGTACCCGTTAGAGTGGAATATTTGAGTAGACCCACACCGACATTCTCGTACCTAGGGGGTGTCTTAGCTATGAAAGGTATATTACTAGTACATGTGTCAGAGTTGAAGAAGGCCAGTTGGTCCACTGTAACTACTTTTCCTTGATGCAAAAAATGCACGATCCGGAAAATAGTAGACACGACTTCACACATAGAATCGATCCAGCTACGACCAATTAGAAGGTTGTAATCAAGAGGTGCGTCAAAGACCTCAACTTCAACGTTGACCATTTTTCCTTCTAACGTAATAGGCAACGAAGGGAGGACACCATAGGGCTTAAATCCAGAGCCATTAAAGGCCTTAAGAGTGTTGTGTGATTCAGTAAGAGGAGGAGGACCAATGGCTTTCCAACAGGCGATATACATGACACACGTCGAGGAACCTTCATCAGTAACTGTTTGACAAATTTTCTCGTTAGTAACGAAAACTTGAATTTGTAATGCAATCTATGGGGGTAACCTCAGAATGTGTTCTTCCAAGTCAAAGATTATTAAATTCGTATCCGTAGGGTCAATTCCACCGATAGCTTTTAACAGTGCATTCCATTATGTAGGACAACTATGAAGGACTTCGAGGGATGACATCGCAGACAGTGCTTGCGCCAGATCTTCTACAATACTGTAGTTTTGAGCAGCATGCACATGAGGATTAAAAGAAGATTTTCGAACCATGCCCTTGGGGGGAGGGCGGAGGACTGTATCAGGATTCGATCGTTCGAGATGAAGAGGACCGGTGGAATATGGAATCGAGGGAGATTGTTGAGCCAATGATGGTGGTGTATCGTCAACTTTATCCTTAGAGGAAGAATAATCTTTGGCACAGGTGGTAAGTGTGATGTCATTTTTCTTAGAATCACCATTACACATAAGGACGTAGGAGGTAGTGGAGGAAGAGGGTTGATCATGGATGACCAATTGAGCATGTTGTTGAGAAGGCAAGGGTTGAGATAAGACGACAGGTGTAGGAGGTTGTGGGGTTCCTTTAAGGAACTTTGTGACCTCGGCCCGTCTCAGACAATCCTTTGTGTAGTGATCATCACCATAGATAAGGAAAGGGTAATGGGGTTTGCATTTATCCTTATCATCAACAGGTTGTGACTTGGTATTGTCGGCCTGTGGGTTGTTATTTTTATCCTCCTTATTCCTACCCTTCCTTTTTTTGGATTTATTCTTACCGGTAGGGGTCGACTGAACAACGTTTACTTCGGAAATTTTACCGATGGGAGGGGTGGGCGTCGGAGCAGTCTGAACATTAGAAGCATTGTATTTGGGAGCAGTGTGAGAGGTCTACGTGGAGTGAGGTTGAGCATGGAAAGTTCCTATCACACCATCAACAACATGAGAAGCTGTCGGGGATGTTGAGGTGCGTCAGGGAGCAGATCATAAAGAGTACCCATTCACGAATAAATGAGATCGAGGTACTGGGAATGACTGATTGTCTGTTCTTCTGTGACAACTCCACCCATGGAAATGTATTTAGAGATGTCATTCACGAAGGATTTTGTGAACCATTCTCCTAATAATCGATTGGGAAGATCGAGTTTGACTAAACGTTGTTTTCGTTTCCACTCATGAATGTGATCGAAAATATGAGTGGCTTTATTTTGCTTGAAAGAACTCAAGATCTTGGATCCCATTTCATAATGGATTGGCAAATGGTAGTGAGTGAGGAAATCCATAGATAGGGTATTAAATTATGCGAAGAATCCTTGTGGTAATTCTATATACCACTTCACGGCTGAACCCATGAGAGTTAATTGAAAAAGACGTAACCGAATGGAGTCGTTCATCAAAGAGTTGGATGAACACCAAAGGTGGAAATTCATTACATGATTATTTGGGTCCTCTGTCGGTTTACCATCAAACTTAGGAATGTTGGATGGTAGTTTGGCCGGTATGATGGGCCACTGAGGAGAGTGACGGATAGGGTCATTTAAAATTCTAGACAGATCAGGGAGGTCCAAGGTGGATAAGAAGGGTAACTGTCTATTCACATGGGGGTACTGATGACTTAGGGAGGAAGTCTTGTAGGTATACCAGTAGGACCATAAGCAATTTTCATATAATGCGAAGATCTGGGTAGATTCGGTTGTTGGTGCGGAGGCATGTAGCCCATAGGGTTGTACTGGTTAGGGATGTTCCCTTAAAGAGGGACATTGGGTTGAACGTTTGAACCCCAAATGGGATTAGACGGACCCGGGTATGGTTGGCCTATACTAGGGGGTATGAAAGAGCTAGCTTGAGGTTGTTGCCCCCCAATTGGTTGAGGATTACCTTGGCTAAGATAGTTCCAATACTGAGTCAAGGCTGCAGGTATGTTCTGTCCATAGGGTGGGGTAGGTGGGGGTTTTCCTCCAACTGGGGGTGGTGTCCCAATTGGAGGTTTTGTTCCAATTGGGATTTGACCTCCGAAATGGGATTGTGTTTGGCCCCCAGGGTGAAATTGTCCACCAACAGGAATCTGGTAATTAGGTGTGAAAGACTGAGTAGTGCCACTAGGGTCAGCTCCTCCGATGAGAGGTGAATAAGACCTCCCAAAAGGGGGTTGGGGAAGTTTCAGAATAAAACCGGTCGCAAAATTGTGCTCGGGAGGAGAAAAAACTCTAGATGCTCCAGATGGAACTTGAGCATGGTTGGGTATAGAAGCATTCAATGTGTTATACCCAAGAGGAAGTGATGGGATCTGACTAGTTAAAAGTGGTGTACCAATAGGTGTTTGGCTAGCCATTGTATTTTTAGTGGGAATAGCCGTAGTATTTGGGATCATCGTAGAATGGGCCTGCTGGAGAGGGGCGGTTAAATTGGGGCCAACTGACAACGTTTCTGAACTAGGAAAATAGTAGCACATTGTAGTATTAAAGTGATCTAGGGGTATCATGAATGTGTAAGATGTTTCAAGTGGTTCAGAGGTGGTGGGTATATCAACTTCGGTCTCTGATGTAGGAGGGTTTCATCTAGAAGTTATTGTGTCGGTGGATTCAAGAGGATCCTCATCTAAGCAGGTGACAATCTTGGGAGATAATCCCGAGGTGTCAACAACAAGTTCTCTGGATGAATTTAGGCGGAGAACACATCTCTCGTCTCCAAGAGGTAGGCAGAAAGATTTTATAGGGTCAGAAAGAAGCCGAAAACTGTTTAGAGAATCAGTTCTTTCTGGCTATGAAGGTACGTGGTCCTGGATCTCACTCTATTGAGGAGAAACCTCCGGTGGATTAGGAGGCAAGGGTTGCAAAAATTTCAGATCTTCTGTAGGTAGTCCCTGCATCCTACGTGAACAACGTGGAGGGTCAATATTGGCCGAACTGAAAATCCTATGAAAAAAATTGATAGCCAATTATGTAAACAAGTAGCACTCACTAGTAGAATCTAGGAATCGAACCAAGCAAACAAGACCTCCTTATTTCAAAGTCACTAGTTGGTGATGAAATCGAACTTCATGAAGACGAGACAATAAGGGGCTGGGCTAGGGTGAAAAGTTACGCTGACGACCTGCTTAATGGACTTATGCCCTGGTGCAAGCTTCCACACATAATCGTGGGTATACCCTCCAAGGAGTCTGAGTGATTCTGGCTAACGTTGATTCCAGGTACTGTGGAGACTTTCCCCTCCACATTCACCTCGTGTAATACCCTAAGAATATAGGCTACTAAAGTTACCACAAACAACAATGATGCCTGGGGGGTCAGTCGACGGTCCGATCCATTCGCAAGGGCAGGGTATGTAGCCCGAAATAAACTCAAGAGGCTTCCACTCATCATTGTGCGTATACCTTCAAGCGACCCCCATAATACACACAATATCTACACCGAGATTGACAAAGCAGGGTGAGTAACTTTGTCAGTCTTAATGCGACCTCGTGATTGACCCTTGTGTGAGAAGGGCTTCCCAGGATAAAATGTTGCAAATGGAATTTGACACTCCCTATCATAAGATACTATTGTGTGTTTTGTGCTTTGGAGAGTCTGTCTCACTGCCTATTCCAAAGCTCTAGCCTATCTAATGTTGGTGTAAAAGATCCCTAGAAAATGAAAGTTACTATTTGAATTTTAGATTTCGCAATGTTTTTTAATGGTTGTTGTTACTCAAAAGGGAGACGGGAATGAAACCAATGTTGTGTGAGACTTCAACCCAAAAACATGCAAATAGAAATGAATAATGCAAACTTTTGTTCGATGAATTCTATCTACAGTAGGGAGAAGGTATCTTCTGGAACAACAAAAACTATGATGTACAATTCTCTTCTTTTAAATGCAGTACCAAACAATCATAAACGATATAATTTCACTATTTGTTCTTTTTCAAAATTTTTGAATGCCAATATTTTCTATATAAATGATCACCTAAAAGACTTAAAAGACTTTAATTTTTTCCTTTCTAAAAACCAAACAAGGACATAACTAAGAAAGGATGAGAAATCAATGAAAACAAAACACTCAACAAGCACCCAAATCGATCTTTCAATGAAGATAGAAACACAAAATGATAAGAAAAGGTTTCTTCAAATGTAAACAAGAAAATGGTTTTCCGATCATTAAGAAATCCAGAAGGTGTAACCAACCTATAATTCCAAATCCAAATGAAGACTTTAAATCGATCAAGCACTCAGACGCAAGTCCAAAGATTATATCCTTGTCGATAAAAATAAAAAACAAAAATTGAAAAAAGATCAAAAGAGAGGCGTCTGATCTCCGAAATCAATCAAGATCAAGTTGAAACAATCATAAGAAATCAAGAACTGGTATTAAAAACCTTTTTCCAGCTGACTGAAGCAAAAAACTAGGCAACAGTAGAGGTCAAGACCCAATCCAAAAAGTTTTCAAACGCCGCCGCGGGCAGGTAGTATAACATAGTGCTGAAATGAGTAGTTTCTACAGGCCAATAATCATGCAGGTCGCGGAAATACCACACTGAAACAAACCAATAGGGTGCGGAAATAGAAGGTTTCCACGATCTACCTATAAGGTGCAGTGCAAAAGTCTTTCAGAAAATAGAAAACTTTTCAAAAAGGACAAAGGGTCTCAGGAAAATTTTAAATCCAGTGAGTCTAATTGGATCTCACACAGACTCAAAGACTTAAACATAATGTAAAATATAGGCTATGAGAAAATGGCCAACAAAAAACCACAATCAAGTTGTACCTCCCCAACGGAGTCACCAATTTTGTTAACGGGTAAATCGGTATATGCGGACATGAACTAATCCCCCTAGATCCACCTAGATCTAGAACAAAACAAGATAGAACAAGATGCTTTCCCTAGGTTACAATCATTGAATTTAACTACCAAAGAAGGAATAGATAACATACCTTATGAATCGCTTCCTTATGTCTTTGTTGATCCTGCCTTACTCCAATGTTCCTATGAGATCAGATCTGCAATGACACAAATCAACCAACGTGAAAGCAGTAATAGTGAAATTCAATGACAACCTAAACATGTGATCAAGGAGTCATGTAATAAAATATCAATAATTTTATGGGAAAGAGACGTGCCACTATATTATATTAATGAAAGGTAGAAGATACAACCAAATTGCCTTGATGTCACAAGTTCCCTTTTAGTGGCCCTTTGTTCTGACACACACATACATTTGCTCTGACATTTGCATGAATATTTTTCACAAAATCTTGATGGATGAATGGAGACATCAAGAATCACTTGAAATAGGATTCTTCACAGAGTCTTCAACCTATTATTTCATGAATTTTCTATGCTTCTTTATGCTTGTACCTCTAACCTTTTCCATGAGAAGCCTATCATTATATAAGAGAATTTGAAATGGTTAAAGAGATGAGGATGATCCCATCAAATCAGAGAAGTCAATAGGATCGTAACCATAAGGACGCCACCTCATATTTCTAGAAGATTCCACTTCTAGAAGCTGCTAGAACTTCTTTCCTCTTTTAGTTTTAAAGTGCCAACGTAACCTGCCTATATAGAAGTCTGCGAAAATCTCGCAGGCTAGCTATAGTGTAGCCTGCAGAAATCAGTGATTTTTGCTATGTGTGAAGGGATCAACTCGCGATGGCCTTCCAAAAATGCTTCTTGCAAGGGTGGAAAGAGGTTGCTTTTCTCAGGAAAAAGATCATATTGGGAACCTAGACACATGTTTATGTAATCATCATCAGGGTGACCAAAATAATGTGTAACACCCACACCCTCTCTCTTCCCATATGTCTCCTCTCGTCTCCTTTCGTCCATATTCCACCCTCACCCTTTCTCCTCCTTCGGAAGGTTATGGACCTATCCCGTTCCTTTTTCAGAAGGAAACTCGGGTCAGTATAGATCTATAGGACTCTGTGGTACGTCGGGCTGACAACCTCTTGTCTCCTTATCTAGGCCATGCTTCCATTCATGGGGGTGGTTGATTTTTCAACAACTAGTCCTTTTCTTATTAATTGATTTCTTCTTGGGGAGAAGATGAGGCATATCATTTCAGCAAGGAGAAATTTGGGTCATTTTCCATAATGAATCCTCTCCATAATTTTCCCATTTCTTTCCTCTAGTGATATCATGGCCAGTACTTCAAGGCTTCACCACAATATTCAATTATTGGAAATTCAAACAATAATACATTTACATTTTTCCCATGCCATAGGATGGTGATCATGATTAATTATTAATTACAAGCTGGGGAAACAGGGGTATTACAATCCCCTCCCCCTTAAAAAGGAACATCGTCCTCAGTGTTCTTTCTTAGTAACCCTGGTCAAACCTTTCTCATTTAGTTGTTTCAGAAGTCTTGACCCTCTTTCTGGGTCAAATCCTTTTCAGACTCTTGGCCTTCATCACCTATCTTCAATAATCTTGGACAACAAGAATCTTAATAATAGATTTCATGCGTAAACATTTTACTATTGCATAAAATTCAATAAAATTTCATAACTTAGCACACTACTCATATGTGCAATTCGTGGATTCGTATCCACATGGATGTCTTGTTTTCTTGGCTCACTAGTTATTTTTTTCCTGGACATACCCATTGTGTGCATGATCCCAATCAATAGTTTATAATAATTATCAAAGTCTCCTCTTCCTTGCAGTCACTCACCTTCCAGGACCAGGCGTCCCCTTCTTTGCTATACAGTTCCTCGAGAGATCCATCTTTCCTTGCCAAGGTTTTCTTGCACAAGAATAATTTAGAGACTTCATTGAACCTTACAGTTGAGGCGTCCCTTAGACTTTCTCTGTCAAGGCGTCCCTCCAGCTTGTGTTACCACAACACAACATATTCTAAGGTGATCATGGATTACCACAGGGTTCTCCTATCCCAACTAGTAACCTCTTTCATGCTTTTTAGCTTGACAACCTTCATCTGTCCTCCCTAGATAAAAGTTTTTCATCTCACCTGTATCATAGGTATACAAAAATTATGATAATTTTTCATCAATTTCAAATTTAGAATTTTATCGCAAATCTTTCACCCACATATTTTTCAATTCCATGTTTATTTTCATATTTGTTCCATATAGGGACTAGATCCACAAACATGGGACTTTCTTTCCCATAGAAGTTTGGCTTAGTGGAAAATTGGTCTTCCTTATGGGATTATGATACTGCCATATCCAAGACCCTTTTTTCTTGTGCAACTTCAACATTCCTCAACTAAACAAATTGTTAGTTTTCATGCACATTATATTTTCAAACGATGCATACTAATAGTCCAAGTCATTTTCATCTATTCAAGGGTACAAAGCAAAAGAGAATTATTATTATTTATGTAAGCATCCTTTCAACATACTAAAATTTCCAAATACAATTCAAATATTAAATGACTTTAATCAATGTGCGAATATTCATGGCCACATTCATACCCAATGCACCTTTGCATTGATCTCCAAGCTGCCACACTTGGTGAGCACTCTGCTCTGGTGTGTTGGGGTTTAACCAACCTCTTCACCATATGACATATTCCTTCTCGTTCACTCTTACAACAAGATTGTGCTTCCTACTACATGTTGATCACGATCCCAAATCAACGCATATGAAACTAAATGTAAGTAACTAGGGTGCCAACACTCATGGCCATCCACTTTTCTCCTTTCTTTAACACCTATACAATGTAAGTAAAATATTGTAAGGCCCTCCTTCCTCAATGAAAAATCATTTTCTTCCCTTTATGCAAACCTACATTTCCTTGAAGCAATTCCATGCAATGTGCTAACTATGAGCAACTTTATTCCCCATCTCCCTAGATTGGTCATTGTACCCACGATACTCTTTAATTCTTCATTTTCTTGCAAGGATCATAACTCATCTTTGGATGGCATGGAATTCCTCTCTCTATTGTTCCGATTCATCTTTCCTGAATCATACCCCTCTTGGTTAGCAATAGAATACAATAACCACTCACAATTATTTTCATATCTTTAGGGTAATGAAATATTTTTAGAAGGGATTCTTACCAAATTCCTTCATACCTTATGCCACATAGGTATGGACATTTTTATACCCGTCCTGGATTCTATCACCCTCTCTAATATTACATCATCAATGGTTCTTTATGGGAGATTTTAAATCCCCTTTAACAATCTTTTTCCAACCACCTTCTCATAGACATACTCTGCTTGAGGTTGTCCATCATTGGTAATTGTTTTCCTCAATAGTTCCAATTTCTTTCTACACATGAAATACATCATAAATATGTTAGTCATCATGTAAAATAAAAATGCAAGTATCATATCGTTTAAATCAATAAAACAATTGTCAGATATGTCCTATCATATCTCTATGTACCTCATCACATTATCCTTAATCCTTCCATGAGTGCGACACAAGCAATTCTCAATTGTTTCCACAATCATACAACCATCATCATTATCATGTCAAAAAATTTACTTTCATCAACATACCATATTTCTCGTCCCAGATAAAAACATAATATACAACAAGAAAGGAGTTAAGGATCTTCCCTTTTCCCAACTCCATCTACACATCCTAGGACCTTCAATCCAACCAGGGATGATTTTAAGGATGGAAATTTATTTTAAAACATAGAATCCTTGGCGAATCTTAGTAATCCTTCATATGCCAACTATAAATGTTTGACGATATTTTTGTAAAAATATTCAAATTTCTAAGGATTTTTTATAGTTTGTATAAAATTTTGGCGATTTTTAAGGTAAAATAATTTTATCCTATAGAATTTGGGTGAATCAATTTTAAAATAGAGAATCTCTTTTTTGGAAAAACCATGGAAAATTAGGCCATGAACGAAATTTAGCCCCTAAAATCATCCCTAAGTCCAACTGGGTTATTTTCCAAGGCCTCACTGCCTTTTTTTAATATGGCTTCAACGAAGCCTATTCATTCAAACTTACTTACTTATTTATTCTCCTTTCTCCAACTGTACTCATTTCCACAGTCGTTCTTTAAGCCTACGACTCAGTTAAACAATCCATAGTTCTTATCGTGAGAAAAGTGTTCCTCCTTTTTACTTCTTTGATTATGCAATCTACTTATTATTGTGATCTTCCAGATCTTTTCCTTGAGAAACGTCGGTTAGGCTCACCCTAACTCTTAGGATACATCAACATGATTTAATAACAAACCTTTTTTTCATAATGAGCCATGATTTTTTGCATGTTGCACATTACCATTTGATTATCATAATGGTCTACACTCATGGGTTAGTTTTCCACTCATATATTTTGTTTTAGAATGTAATCTAGGATTATTATATAAATAGGCTTTTAGCCCACTACTTAATTCTCAATAGTCATTAAGGTTGTGACTCCATTTTTCTAACAGAGTCTTCACACAGTTCCTCCACAACGAACTCCTTCAACATGCAACTTTCTTCTTGCATATCCTTGTCTATCTGTGATGGCCTCAACCTTGAGTTAGCTTCGACTATTTACCAGATATTCCATAAGGAATATAAACATTCATCTTTGTTATGCATCCAAATTATTTTTCCACACATATTCCTTGTTTTGCTAACTTACATCCATGTTGCACTTAACCACATGCATAATCATAAATCATTTAACTTATGATGGTTCACAATTGTTCTCATGCAGTCCTCAAATTCTTAATCATGTTGCCTTTCCTCATGACAACAGAGCATCCTTGCTCATTTACTCTTTCATCTATTTATACTAGCCTTTCCTAAGGGAATGGAACACATTCCCCTCAAGATACCATTCAAAAACAATCTTCCATGACTCCTCATAATAGAGTCAACCATGCATCCATGGTATTCATTCAATCTTGGCAAGTTTAATTCTTTCCTTACATATCACTCATCAAGGAAGCCATATTGTGCCTTTAGTATAAATATATTCTTACATCATACATGTGCGTCACTTGCACATTTAATATCATTCATACCTAGTTGGTATTAATATCATGCTTCATATCAAGAGGCTTCACAATGCATTAAATCCATGCACTCAAGCCTATAGACACCTATCCCAAACACACATCATGGAAGTTCATTGCTTGCACCCTTTCCATGTCATACATGCAAATGGACATATCAGACTTCCAAATCCTTCTCCCAATGATGTTACTGCCATTATCAAGACAAGTTCCATAGAGATACTCAACATTGAGCTTCCCTCTCGTTTGGGAGCTTGCAGTAATTCACATGCTATCCACATGGCCAGTTTAACAGACATAATAATAACTATGTCCCTCTTTCCGTATGACAATAACCAACAAGAAAGTATTATTTCCTCTGGTGTTATAAGATGAATAAACAACTCGGAAATATTATCTGGCAAAATCCAACCGTTCCCCAAGGAAATAAGAAAACTTATCAAGCTTCTCTTTCATGCCTCAAACCATTCTTGGTCAACGGATTTCTACAAAGGAATCTTTTCCTAAACTCCCTCTTATAACTATCTGAGTATACCAAGTTATTTCCATATGGTTATCATCCACCTCTGGATGTCAATCTGACCTATTGGGCTTCTAGAAGTTCCCCAACACTTCCTTTACTACATTCAGGATCAACATTTAATCAACCATTTTTCCTTATTTATAATAAATTTTAATGTCTAATAACATTTGGACTATTCCATTAAAGCCCAGATACAATTTTGAGTTATGTTACTTACTAAGTATTCTAGTTCAGAACTCTAGAGTATCTTTAGGTCATAATCAGTCTTAACCATTACACTTAGAATTCTTCCTTCTATTCAACAACAGTTAGGGACAGAGGTCACTCTCCTCCTCCCACAAGAATTCTGGCAGACTACTTTCCTATCCACCAAGAAAGGGAGGCTGTTGTGATTTCTCACTCAATCATTCTATGTTTCTACAGCTTTTTTTATCAACTTGATTAGAAAAACCCTGCCTAGCAATTCCTGTACCAAGAAACAAAATTCGTTTCTCACTTCCCTTCGAAACTCGAGAGCTATGCATGCTCTCCCTATTCAGAGAATGGTCACCAGACACATTCCTTTGATCGTGAGGAGTTATACACATATACAATGTTTAATCCTTCATTAAAGAAATAATTATTACTACTACGGATCCTTTCAATCCATTCACATCCAAGTCTTGCTATTAGTTCCCAACAGAATAATCCCACTCCTGTAGGATTGACTATCATTTCTCAAAGAAATGATACGCTTCCTTTGCCAAAGACTAACATGATTCAATCTCGTTGGGTAAAATCCCAACTGAATTTTAATATACATCCTTCAATGAACTTGTGTAGATAACTTCCATATGACAGTGGTACTCTCAGGAGGCTCATGTTAACATATCCTTTTGATTGTTCTCTGACCTATCTAGGCCTAGGTCTGAATCATGCTTTGTTAGATAGGGTAGGGTAGTACGTCCTCTCCCTTAATTTTTTTATAATAATATTTTTATGTGACTCATGTATGTGACCAAGCAGGCCAAGTGTTGTTTCCATGCTCTGCTACAAATTTGTCACACCGGACCCCTAAATACCCTTTCTAGGGATGGGGCATCAAAATTCTACTTACTTCAATCATCTCAAATCATCCCTCCGAGGTCTTCATCCTCTTCTGCTGAACCATAGATTTCTAATGACTATTACCGAGCTCTGATCCAACCTCTGGTTTGCAATATATGGCCAACGAAGTTGTTTGGGATCTTCAACTTTCAACATTGAATTCCCCTTTTCTTACCATAGACATACTCCCTGAACTCCCAAAATATCTCCATGTGGCCTTGGCCTTTCGATGATTGATGCTCGACATTCTACATTGAACGTCGACATTCAATGATTGATGTTTCGACATTTGAAAATCGGCGAACGACGTTGAACGTCCCTCTACTATGCTACCCCCCAAAGTTTTTGAACTTGTGAAGTCTCAGTCGCATCACCAACCACGTTCGCCAGGCATGCATGATTTAGAGGTTGAAACATGGTGAGGGCCAGAGGTGAAACGTGTCCTCATTAGGGGGTGACACTTTTCACTCTTTCTCTTGAGCTTAACAGACTCCTTCTCCCAGGAGACTCAAAACAATTGGCAGTGTTGACATGTACACGGAAAAGTATACCCAAGGTCAACGAACTCACAATTCATCTTCTTAAACTTTAGTCACTCTAGGGCTCGAGAATTTACATGTAAAAACCATATAGTTCCTTACTTTCTTAAATACATGATCATGAAAAGATAAAGGGACACAGTCTAATCATCAAGAAAACATGCACATACTTGAAACATTCACAGGATGTCCAACTTTAATTTATAGTTACAGTTCAAATATACAAAGTATGAGAACACTTATCTATTTCAGATTGTAGCCAATGAACTGATTGTGGGTGTGCGCCTTTCCACCCAACCATAGGCTCAGAGGCATTCACTCTTAACACTCTGGCCACCCCCGTGCCAAGCCATGATATCACTAGGGAAATTTCACAGTTTCTCATGGATTCCTTCTTAGTCACGGTCTTTGTGAGGTTTATTAGATGCCTCCTTAGCATCAAGATCCAGTCTCCTACTCCATTCACGCTCTCTTGTAAGTTCTCAAAGATCTTTTCTCTTGTTCTCTCCAGTAACCAGAACAACCTATCAAGATTTTAGTTCCTCTTCTTAGATGGAGAGCCCCACACCCTCTCTCTTCTCATGTGTCTTCTCTCGTCTCCGTTTGTCCATATTCCCTCCTCGCCTTTTCTCCTTCTCTTGAAGGTTATGGACCTGTCTTGTTCTTTTTGTCAAAAGTAAACTCGGGTCAGTCCGGGTCTGGAGGACTCTGTGGTACTTCGGGCTTACAACCTCCTATATCCTTAGTTATACCATGTTTCCATTGATGGAGGTGGTTGATGGTTCAACCACCAGTCCTTTTCTTATTAACTGATTTCCCCTTGGGGCCAGGATGATGTGTATCATTTTAGCAAGGAGAAATTTGGGTCATCTTCCATAATGAACCCTCTCCATAATTTTCCCATTTCTTTCCTCTAGTGATATCATGGAAAATACTTCAAGGCTTCACCCCCACAGTCAGTTATTGACAATTAAAACAATAATACATTTACATTTTTCTCATGCCATAACATGGTGATCATAATTAATGATTAATTACAAGCTGGGAGAAACAGGGGTATTACAATCTCTTAGTACATGAACACTAAAAAAAGACACAACTTCATGCAATTCTCATAGTCTTGGCTTTGAGCCATAGGATGTCTACAATATAATTTCAAGAGAAATAACTAGGTAGTAATTCACTATGCATATAAGGGACATTGATACACAGATTCCCTTCCTCAACTTATTAATCTGATTTCCTATCACGGGAAAATAAAAATAGATGATAAATTACTATGAAAATAGTAAACATAGGGCATACATTCATTCCCTTCCTCATAAATTTCCGCTCATCAACCATACAATTTCATCAATTGCACAAGCATACATATTTATAAAGCACTAAGAGAGCATAATGAGAGACTTCTATACTATAAACTGTTGATCAAGACAACTAAATGAAGAGGGAGGATTTCCACCCAACTGTAGGCTGTGTTGTACTCGTAATTTATAAAGCAATCCACTCTCGTGTTAGGCCATGATACCACTATGGAAAATTATGACCTTTGAGGAAGTAAAAGGTATGAAGGTCACTCTCCCTCACAACCAATCTACAACATAAATCCTATTCTACACACCAAGCTAGGGCTTCCAAAAACTTCACTAACGCCTTCCCAACTGGGGTTTTCGACACCTGGGAGTCCCTTCACTACCTATGCAATCCCTCAGTGCGCTCCCCACTCAGTGCTATTTTCCTTTACCAACAAGCATAAATTTGCATCCTTATTGCTCAACTTATGTTCAGGATTTTTATGCTATAATTTTTCAGTTTTAACTTGATTACAGAGAGCCAATTTTTTTCTTCCCACTCTCTCCTTTCTCCTTTATTGCTCTCTTTTTGGTTCTCCCCATTCCTTCCCTAGTTCCCGATTTCACTTATTTCTTTTGTCAAAGGAACTCATGGGTTGACCAAAAAAATGAGGTGGGTACTCTATTATACCCATGGCGAAAGATCTTCAGTTGTCCCAGCTGTCTCTTCATACCTCCATTAATGATCCATATTTATAAATGGAACAGAATGAAATACAAATGTATAAAAAATAAACACACAGAGTTACAATAAAAATTGACTTCTATTAATAAAGAGAACTTGTTGAAACTGTAAAAATACAGACTTAAACAAACTTGCTCAAATGGTGGTAGCTTATCTATTAGAAGAGATGTGATAACTATGCTCATTCGCAAGAAGATGAGTACAATGGGGATCCAAAGGAATTTTTAACATAAAATATAAATGAGGAAACCCTAAACATCCAAATCCCTAACCTCGTGAGATGAAACACCAAAAGGTTTATGGTCCCTGATGGGGCTAGTTGATACGTCAACTTCCTGAGGGCATAACCTTTGCATACAATCTTCATTTGGGGCACTCGATACACCATTGGAAAGGTATAACCGAGGAGTACATATTCCATTTGACCTAGCATCAAATTCCAACTACATTCTAGGCGTTGTCGACCCTAAAAATCGTCGTTGAGGGCCTCAAAACAACCCCAAAAGTTGTAAAAAAAACTTCCAAAATGGAAATTGTTCTTTGAGCTAGTGGAATAGGTGGGTGGTCGAAAATATCCACCAGGATCATTCCTCCCCCCTTAGGAAGAAATGGTATCGATTACGTTGAGCACCCCCATCAGATGGGGAAACTTCTGTTGAAATTGGCCTTGTGTGAGGAACTTTCCTTGGTGCATGAGATACCCTACTCTGACAACCTGATAAAGGTGGATCCTTTGTTGGCAAGATTACTTAATCTGAGTGTCCCTGACCTAATGAATGGATTCCTATTCCATGCAGTCAGGGTTGAGCTCTATCGGTGTTAAATACTTTGTGATCTTCGATGTGTCCAATATGGTGGGAAGTATGGTTGAAGGAGGTACACATTGAACACTAGGTGCAGACCAAGGAGTGGGGGAATAATTAGCTCAAAAGCATTGTCACCCATAGCCTTGGTGATGGTGTAAGGTCCATAGCAAAGTGGATGAAGCTTCTGATGGGGTATGGTAAGGCTCTCTTTTTGCAAATGCAACCAAACCTTGTCTGCCACCTGAAACTTGTGCGACACTCGGTGTTGATCATGGAATTGTTTGTACTTATCATTGGATTTATGTAAAATATCATGGACCTTTTGTCGTATGTGTTGAATCCGTTTAATAAACTTGGTTCCTTTTTCGGCCTCAGATTAAGCATGATATGATTCTTTGTGTGGATGCAAGGGGTATCATGATATCAATGGGACCCAATGGTTGAAATCCCAACCCCACCTGAAAGGGACCGTGGCTAGTCAAGATATGAAGGGATCTGTTCTAGTTGTGTTGAACATAGAGGAGACTCTCATCCCATGTGCATGGATGTTTGGAGTTGTACATGCACAAGATATGCATGATCACTCCGTTGACGACCTCTATCTGGCTATTAGTTTTGGGGTAGAAGGTGGTGGATTTGGTGAGCTTGGTGTCCAATAGTGACCCAAGGATGAACCAAAATGTGCTAAGGAACTTGTTGTCCGAATATGATATGATGGTGTAATAACCCTCCAATATGAACTTCAATAAGTAACAATTACAAAATATTATAAGGTTAACAATGGGTAATAAAACTCGTTTATGATAATAACAAGGTAATTTCTTTTTAATTTAATGTCTAATAGTCATTGTAAATTTAGCACATGCAAATCAATAAGATTGTAAAATATATTCAACTAAAAAACAATATTGATTAGACCCTTTTGGTTAAATCATAAATGAGTGAGCCTATCAAGAAAATATAAACATTAATAATTATAAAGCAACTTTACAATAACACAACTATTTTCAACGATAATAATCAATTATCATTGATTAATTTATTACGATGTTTGTGAAAAAATCACAAATTTGTTTGTGAACTTGCGCACTAATATTACATACTAAATTAATAAGTTGCACAATAATAATCTACTCTCCCAAGATTTAAGAAAATTGTCCAACTTTCATATCTATAAGCATAAGGTGTAACAATATTTGTTTAGACAATCAACAAGGGTAGAAGTTACTAAGGAAGGAAAACGTCATTATAATAATCATAGGTTGACTATACAAACTCATTCAATTATTTTCATAATCTTAACCTATTTAATTATTTTGATTATCATTTATGCATTAGTATTGTTTTTCTTTTTAACCATCCTTACTCAACGCAAA
>SNQJ01S0046765.1:4087-25476 GCA_010110895.2 Picea sitchensis
CTTAGCAGAGGTCGTCAAACAGTTGGGATTGTCGACAACACAACACCCGAAGCCATACAACATCGGGTGGCTTTGCCAAGGACGAGATCTCCATGTCATCCAGCAATGTTGATTGTCATATAGCATCCATCCCTTAAAGGATGAGGTATTATGTAATGTTTCCCCATTAGATGTTTGTGATGTTCTCTTGGGCCAGCCATATATGTGGAAGTGCCATGCTATTTATGAGTCTCGACCCCGTAGTGTCATTGTTTCTCTGGGGGGTCATCTCTACAGAATACCAGAGGTAGTTCTAACTGTTGTTCCACCTAAAAAGTGCCGCAAGGTAGTATCTCATACTGCAAAATTTAGCTTCTTCACAATCTGTTCAAAAAGAGAATAGAAGGACACTGCAACCACTACAGCCTTGCCCCAAGCACCTTCTATCCAATAGAAGTAGGTCGACAAGGCTGCAGCAAAGCACAAATATTCCTTCTGCACACCGTCCTCTCATGTAGCTCGACTTGTTGAACAGCCTCAACCTCAACAGAATCGTGATAGACTTCCACAAACTGAGCAGCTTGACGTCTCCAGCAAGGCAAGCAGCTCACCAAGATGCAGATTCAGCAAATGCTTTTCCCTCTCCCCTGGGAACTCAACGCAATGGATACCATTGCTTCCTAAGGAGGGAGGATTGATCCAGGTGGATATCGGTGGCCACCCAATTTTTTCGACTGGCTCAAAACAATTTTCTGGCAATTTTGGCAATTTACTATTTTTAGTTGTTTTTAACTTTCGGGGCCATTTTGAGGGCCTAAATCAAGGTTTTTCAGGATAGAGATTCTCAATGATAGCTGAAGGCATTATTGAGCCCCCAAAATGAATATCCTCGACGATACCTTTCCAATGTGCTATCATACTCCTAAAACGGAGATCGTATGCAAAAGTTACGACCCCGGGAAGTTGATGTACTAACTTACCCAAACGACGCCCACATTACTTTTGGCACTTCATCTCTTAGGGTTAGGTTTTTGGATGTCTAGGGTTTTCGGCATTCATTTTTATTTTAAAAATCCCTTCAGAGCATCATTGTAATCATCTTCTTGTGAATGCGAGTAGCCATCACATCTCTTCTTAGAGATAAGATGCCACCATTCTAGCGAATCTTTCACTCTGTATTTTTACAGTCTCTATACATTTATTTCATACATAGAAATCATGTATTACTGTATAGATGTGTTTATGGTTGCATCTCTGATACATTTATGTTATACTATTGAATATCTGTGATATCTCTCTGCATTTCTTTATTATATCTCCGCTCTCATTTCGTGCCGAAAATAATCCGGATCATGCAAACACCCTCGAGATATTGATAGAGTTTAAACATATATAAGTACATACCTCTAGTAACAACAGCAAGTGGTGGAAATAAGTGGCACCATCAGTAGCGGCAAGCAACGACCAACCCTAAAACTTCAAAGTGCTCCAACTTGCAGTCTGAAGGTAGATGATGATGTGTTAGGGTAGGGTGCACCTGTTCGTGAAAGAATTAGGCCAAATGACCTAGGGAAAGCTGCTCAATGAGTTTGAAAAAATAAACTATGCAGCAGTAAGGTATTGTAGCGGCAAGGTAAATCTCATGATCTTCCTTCTAGTGATTAGATTGTTCTGAAGGAAACCAAGCTATGATGCCATGTTGAAATTTTGTTGATTACATTATCATTGGATTTACCATAGCAATTTGAACTTCTTTTGCATGTTGGTTTCACCATAGGAAATATTATACCATCGCCACCCAACCATAGGCACCTACTCGTGCCATCCCCAAGCATAACATACACATCCTAGGAAACCCTTCTACATAAGGGGAGAAAACCCAACAACCTTCTTATAGAGAATATCCTTTCCAAGACAAAAATAACCAAGAACAAGCTCTATTCACTAGAGCAAACCAACAAGAAATAATCCAGCTACAAGATGCAGTACACCCTAGCCAGAGTGATAGGGTGTCTAGCCTCCACTAGAATACCACCAACAATACTGCAGCAAACCCTAGCTAGAGCGTTAGGGTAGATGGTCTTCACCAACGTATCACCAAGATATAAGATAAACCCCAACCAGACTTGCGTCATCCATCCTATTGCAGTTGTAGTTGTAGTTGCATCTCTCTCGACCAAACTTTAGCTATAAGAGTGAGAGAGTGTCTCAAATGAGGAAGGCAACACCCTTATTTATACTAATCTATCGAGTGACTTTTCTGGCAAGGTCGACCTGACTTTCTGGAAAAATATAATTTTTGTTTATCTTTTTCTTCTGGAGCCAAATTTACTTCTGGAGCATTATAATTCTTCTTTATTATTTTATGTGAGGCCGACTAGGATCCTCTTGAGTTTTTGGCATATTTATCCTTAAGAAAGGTTATCTCGGAGGTGAATACCTCCCACAAAAACATCAACACTTAAAACTTAGGGTAACATTCCCGCCTCTTCCAGTCTAGTGTCACTAGAGTTTGAGATGTTGGTGTTGAAAATTTCTAGCTTCGACATCAACACACTTCAACTAACCCTAAGGGCTATTTTTTAATTGATTTACAATCACCCATTGATATTTTCCAACAAATTCTAACATACAAAGAAGATTCATCCAAACATTTGATTGACATTAGATTACAAATGGGTTGCGAGTATATGTTGGAGTGTCAAAGGTTAATTCATTACTTTATAAGTAGTTGTGTCGTTTTACTTACCTTATTTTATAGTTAATGGAACAAAAAGAAACCTTTAATTATATCTATGCTTTTTCATGGCGTATAAAACTGGTAAGAAACAAAGTATGGAGTGGAGCCAACAAAAGATATCTTGAGAGATGGCACTCCCACGTAATCTATAGTTTGAGTAAAATGACAATTGCCAACCACTAATCCTATGTCCTCTCCAAGTCTCCTTTCAGATCTTATTCCACTAGAATATGAGCTATATATCTCCCCTCCATCCTTAAGAAACTATCATTTGCTTCAACGTATGTTCCTAAAGTATTCCCAATGGCTTTGGACACATACATTGACCAAATTTTAAAAACAAATCTAGTAACTTAACCCATGCTTCTTGTGTAGTGTATTTTCTTATTCAAGGGTCAAAGCATGTGGTCCAATGCTTCGAGGTTAGTGGTGTAGACCCCCAAAGTCATGGCAAGTCCAAAATAGCATCTTCCTTTGACCTAAATATGAAAGCTAACTAGCTCGTAGTCAGAAGGTGAAACTCGTGAGTATAGCCTAGAAGGGTTTTCCATTCTTTGTCTACCCATTCTCCCAGTTCCTTTCTAGAAGGTTATCACCTATAGAATCTTCTTATAAGTGATTTATTTTCCATAATTGTCACTTGGTTCAATTGCATATCTCCCCCCAAAACCAAGTAAATTCTTGGTTTCTTCAACTTGATGCATTTGCAAAAATTCCTTCCTGTATTTTCCCTCGGGGAAAAACACTTATTCTTTACAATAGCCTCTGTAGTTTTGTGTAGGTTTCCAACATGGTTAATGCCTAACCCTTCCATTCCTACCAAATCCTCTTTTTGGGCAACGTCTTCACCAATATTTCCTTTCCAATCCCTATTTTCTTGGAATATAGAGTTGAGGAACAACAAAAAAACTCAATGTAATAAACCCCCCTTCTAAAACTACTTTAGTCCTTATTTTCGAGGATACTGATTTGATTTCCTAGCCTTAGAATGTGATTTTGAGACAATAGAATCTACAGGCTTCTAATGCTCCATTCCAAGGGACTCCTTAACTACATACATGATGGGATTAACACCACTATCAATTCCATTATTAATGATTGTCCTTCCCTCGACAATCCATGTGGGTTTTGGTTAATAATTTTTACCTTGTCATTCTCCAACAACATACCCCTTTGGTCCCCCCCCCCACCATAGACTTCCCCCATAAATATATCATCTCTTGGCCCAATTGTGAAAATGGAGCATCCCACCTAGGAACTAGTTATTCTAAATAATCGACAATATCCTCCTCCATATTCTAAAACCCTCTCAAATAACCATAAAATGTCTTGTATTCTTATTAATAGTTAATATGTGTTTCCCAAGGAAAACCTCGTAAGAAAATCTAAGGGATGTTCCCACATTCATGAATGTCATCCCAAGTAAATATGTCAACATATTCTATTATGCCTAACCGAGGGGGACTCTAATAGAATACCTATTGGCACAAAACTAGCCAAATGTCCAACAACATTGGCAACAATTGGTTGAGATAATTCCTTGGGATTCATTAATAGTTAATATTATTAGTAAAAAAAACATTTTATTGAAAACAACTCTTATGAGGCTTTCTTCTAAATGTGACATTTATTTACTTTTGACACATTCAATTAGCTCAAATATGATGTAATATCCCTAGATATACTAGGCTGGAATATTATGTTCCTTTGTGATATAAGTGTTCTTTATGACCTAAATTGATTGACAATTTTTTACAAACAGTTTGCATGTATTCTACTAATAGACATTTTGTCAAACACATTGCATGCAATACAAATACACCAGAAATAGAAGAGACAATATGTGGTATTTCATTATGAATGCAATCTAGAACAAACTAAGAATAAGTCTCTACTGGCTACTATAGCAGCTACAACACATCCATGAAAACACACAATATCAAGCCAAAAACCTGGAATCATGCCATGGCCTCCCCAATAAATGAGATCAAACCCTCTAAGTGTCAAAACCTCTCCAAGCAAATCGCCACAACCAAAAATTGAAGTCAAATCACAGGATGAAGCTCCAATGAAGATCCAGGATGGGTCCTTCTCCTTGTCTAGTTAGAGTGGACATTGCACCACCGAAACTAAACTACAATGGAAGGGTTTTGCCAAAACCCTAATGAAAACCTTGGCTCCAAGAGCATTCCAAAGAGAACAATCCAAAACATAATCCCCAAGTGAAGTGTTACCCCTCCTTTTATTCTTCTTCCATCCCCTTCTAGAACTTTCCATTTTTTACCAAATCAAACATTACCCTTATTCCCCTTTTAATTTTCACTTTAAGATTAAAAGTCATTTTTCCTAATGTTTAAGTAACTATTAATCTAAAATTTACTTTATTGCCTTTTTACTTAATGTCACTTTAGAAATATAACATCTCCCAACTAGGTGACATCAAATAAACCCCCCTAACTCCCTCTTTTCTTCACTGACAAGCCTTGGAAGTCATCTCCAACTGCAGAACAAGGAAATTAAAAAATGAGGACATGAAAGTCCTCCCTTCCCAAAGATTGCTTGTCCTCAAGAAATGTTATCACACCCATAGGAACAACAAACTGAACCAAACTGAAACTAATAATGATCCATAGGTCCCAAACCAATCTAAAAGATGTCGAGCACCTATTGTCATGTAATGTACTAACACAAGGAGCCTCCTGAAGGCCATTGATCAATAGAGCAATCATATATGTGATGACTCAGTCTACCCTTCAAAGAATATCCCACCTTGGAAACCAATCCACTACTCCATATGAATAGGCTCCTAAACGTAATAGTTGGCTCTCCCATCTGTACCAACTGCCAAATTGTCAACCCATAAAATCCCAGGGTCCCATGTTATCACCAGAAAGGACCCATCATGTTGGCATTGTACCACTCTGATCATAAATATTTGATCCTCCACTCCTGCAACCACAAGTTGTAATGCCTCAAATAATCGTCCAAGCTATTGAGGATCATATCCTGCTAATGAATCTCAGTGAAGTCAACCAAACCAACTCTAAAATTAGACATCCCGGAGAAAGTCTATGTGGTCACAAAATGATAGGGCATCAATGACACCTAATCTCCAAGTATCAAAAGGGAAATCCCTAATACTCCAACACACCTAGCCTACTGCAATCATCTAGGCATCGTCCGAAAAATCCCTTAACACATCGTCCGCAAATTCCCTCCATGGGAACCTCTCTCAGACCGGCCTATAAGTGGTAAAATCACCAGGGTACTAAACTAACATGTATGATGTGAAGCACCCTATATGATCCAGGTGGATATTGGTGGCCACCCACCTGTTCCAATTGGCTCCTTTTGCCATTTTTTTGTTCAGCACGTTCTTATGTACTTCTTTGTTCAGCACGTTCTTTTGGAGCCCTACACATCTTCGAGGTGGATACTGGTGGCCTCCACCTAATCCAACTAGATTATTTTGTATGTTTACATGTTAGCACATCTTGTTGTACTTCCAGGGTCGTTTTGGGGCCCTAAAAAGTGTTATTTTGGCTCGCCATAGTCAAACTGTAGACGGAGTCAGACTTTGACGGTGTAATGCGTATTTCTCGAAAATACCTTTCCAATGGGCTATCACGCACCTAAAACGGAGATCGTATGCAAAAGTTACGACCCTGGGAATTTAATGTACTTTACTCAAATGGGGCCCACATGACTTTTGGCGTTTCATCTCCTAGGGTTAGGTTTTTGGATGTCTAGGATTTTGGCATTCTTGTTTAACATAAAAAGGTCTTTAGAGCCTCATTGTAATCACCTTCTTGCGAATGAGCGTAGCCGTCACATCTCTCCTCAAGGATAAAGTTGCCACCATTCTAGCAAGTCTTGCATTCTGTATTTTTACAGTCTCTTTAGAATTATTTCATTAATAGAAATCAAGTATTGTTTTATTTCTCTATTTCTGGCAATTTTCATGAGTATTTCATTGTAATATCTCTGCTTTCATTTCATTCCGAAAATAATCTGGATCAGTGGTATCAGAGTAGACTGCTCTTGATTGTTTTCAGTGCATGTCCCCGATGAGGTCCGAGTATATCCAGTTGGGTCTCGAGCTTATCTCTCTTGAGGACAATCAGTCTCGCATGCCCAAGAAACCCTCGATGGCGGCAGAAAAGAAAAACGGTGGAGCAGAATATTCTATTAACATGTTGCTTGAGCAAGCTCTCGTGCGACATAGGGACGAAATGATGGAGAATTTTGCACACATCCTTCAACGCCTACCGATAGAAACATGTGCATCTTCATCAAGCTACCATTTTGGAGGAACCTCTCCCTTCAAGGTATATTTAGGAATAAAGTTAATTTTGATATTCCCATATTTGGGAGATTTGGAATAGATGTGGATGCCCTAGAAATGGTTAAATCTATTAGAAGGTTATTTCTACATTCAAAAAATTCTAGATGTGGATGCCCTAGAAAAATGGTTAAATCTATTAGAAGGTTATTTCTCTGTTCAAAAAAATTCTGACACATAAAAGATCACCTTCACACTCCTCAAGGCTCTTCCCCATGTCAAACATTGGTGGGAAACTTACTGGGAGAAACGTTCCACAAAGGAATCTGGAATATATGGGGCCAAGCCCACTTGGGATTTTTTTGTGGATGCAGTCAAAGAAAAATACTATCTTGTTGATAACTATGAAGACCAGTACATGAGATGGACCACACTACCACAAGAGAAGATCCAAACAGTGTCGGAGTTCACAAATAATCTCCATACCTTGCGCACCAAGCTGGGTATCAAAGACTCAGAGTGGCATCTGGTTCTAAAATACTGTGGGGCTCTGCATAAGTACATCCAAACTGAAATGGATTTCATAAACATCTCATCATTGGGAGTTGCCTATCGATATGATGTCGAAATCAAGCAAAAATTTAGGCACCAGAACAAATGGGAATTTGGGTCTGCAAATATGCAACAACCAAAGCATGGTAAAGACAACCCTAACCAACATCATCTAGACAACCAATCCAAGACACAGGACAAAAAGGATAAAGTAAAGACGAAGAATGACACTGGGAAGTGGTGTGACTTCCACAAAATCCCCTGGCACAACACCGATGAAAGTCGCTCGAAACAGTCATTGGAGGTTGAGGTCAAGGACACGGAGTCAAACCCTGATTTGGAATCTGATCCATAAAATATTGAAAACAGACAGATCATCGACGTAGACCCCACTTCCACTATCGCGACCACAACAATTCAATTAGAAGAATCAGTAGATCCTAAAGAGGGGGAGCGCCTCTTCCATTCACAAATGTGGATGAAGGGGACCCCGTTGCATTCCATTGTTGATAATGGAAGCCAAAAGAACCTCATCTTAGCTAAGGCTGTCAAATAGTTGGGGTTGTCGACAACACCACACCCGCAACCATACAACATCGGGTGGCTTCACCAAGGACGAGATCTTCGTGTCAACCAAGAATGTCTCTTGTCCTATGACATCCAACCATTCAAGGATGAGGTAGTGTGTGATGTTTCCCCTATTGATGTTTGTGATGAGGTTTTGGGCCAACCATATATGTGGAGACGTCATGTTGTCTATGATTCTAGACCCCGTAGTTTCATTATTAATCTAGGAGGTCAGCTCTATCGGATATCAAAGGTAGTTCGAACTACTACTCCACCAAAAGAGTGTCGCAAGGTAATCTCTCATACTGCAAAATTCATTCTCTTCACGATCTTCTCAAAGGATGCACAGAAGACTGCTACAAGAATTGCAGCCTCAAAACCTTCTATCTGGCAAAAACAGATTGTTAAAGAGAAAGAAGATATTGTTTCTTCACCTACAATGGTGCCTACACAATGCCCCGTCAAACCCAGAAACAACAGTTTGGTGGAGCCTATTCAACCCCACCAGCAACTGGTTTGTGACAGTCTTCCACAGACCAAGCAACACAACTTCTCCAACAAAGCACACAACTCACCAAGATTCAGATTCAGAACATGCTTTCCCCTCTTCCCCGGGCACTCAACGCAATGGAGACCATTGCTTCCTAAGGGGGGAGGATTGATCGAGGTGGATATTGGTGGCCACCCACTTGTTCCAACTGGCTCCTTTTGCCATTTTTTTGTTCAGCACATTCTTTTGTACTTCTTTATAATTGTGTGTTCTACACTTTCGGGGCTATCTTGATCCCTACACATCTTCGAGGTGGATATTGGTGGCCTCCCACCTAATCCAATTGGCTTATTTTGTATGTTTTCATGTTAGCACATCTTGTTGTACTTCCAGGGTCGTTTTGGGGCCCTAAACAGTGTTATTTTGGCTCGTCGTAGTCAAACTATAGACAGAGTCATATTTTGATGGCATAATGCATATTTCTCGAAAATACCTTTCCAATGGGCTATCACGCGCCTAAAACGGAGATCGTATGAAAAAGTTACGACCCTGGGAAGTTAATGTAATAACTTACCCAAACGAGGCCCACGTGACTTATGGTGTTTCATCTCTTAGGGTTAGGTTTTATGATGTCTAGGGTTTTGGCATTCTTGTTTAACACAAAAAGGCCTTTGGATCCTCATTGTAATCACCTTCTTGCAAATTAGCGTAGTCGTCACATCTCTTCTCAGAGATAAAGTTGCCACCATTCTAGCGAGTCTTGCACTCTATATTTTTATAGTCTCTTTACAATTTTCATTAATAGAAATCAAGTATTGTTGTATTTCTATGTTTCTGGCAATTTTCATGAGTATTTCATTGTAATATCTTTTCTTTCATTTCGTTCCGAAAATAATCTAGATCATTATAGTCCTGACCTGCAAGGTGCTAACATAAGAATCTCCCTGACTGTCTCTGATAATCCAGGCAACCAGAAGCTACACAAACTCATTCAAATCCTCAAAATACCACTCCTCCAAGAAACCAAACCTAAGCATCCCAAGAGTAAACTCTGGAAAGAGAAAATTGGCCATCTCATCTATATCAGTTTTCAAACATTGTATTCCCTCCAATCATAATTGTTTGACCACCATTCTTAGACTGCGCTCTCCTCTCCTAGAGCCCCAAAGCTAAAATCCCTAAAATCATTGAACTCACTATCATGGATCATGTCTTGCCAAGGCATCTCAATGACATCAAAACCTACCAATCCATGGATAGACTAGATCATGGGTCTCGTGAGGGAAAATCTACCTCGCCATATAGAACAAGGCTCAACAACTCCTCTCATAACATCCCCACAATGATGCATATCAATCATTGTCACAACCTTGTCGATCACCCTCGTCATCTAAATAAGTCTATCACTCCTATGAATTCTAGGGTCCCACCACCAAATTGGAAGTCCATCACTCCCAATGCCTACTGAAATCTTCGTGAACCGATCCAACAAAGTCTAGATCTCCTCTTGTGCACTCTGCGCACTAATCCTATGGTCCAAATGAAAGACCTTTGGCCTGGCCACAATGCCACTTGTCTCATCCAACTGACTCACGTGAAACTTCCATGTCCTGATGTATAAAATGAGGACATCAAATAATAGCAATAGATGCCTCTACCACTGCCTGCAATACTGGAAAGTGACTAGTGTGTTGGTCAACCCCAAGGGCATGACCAAGAAATCATAAAGAAGTCTGGAAGCAGAACTGTGACTATCCTGCTCCCTAGCCCTCATCTGATGATATCCCAGATGAATCTCAGTCATCGAGGTATATGCTACTCCTTGAGGCTCACCAATCCCCTCACCAATCATGTGTAATATCAACTCAATGGTCTGCTCAAGGACTCTATCAAAAGGTATCCCTAGAAGAAACACCCCAAAACTCCATTGTACACTACCATGTGCCAATTAAACCTCTGCATATTGTTTTCTATCACTCAATTATCTCGTACCATCATGTATCATTTAGGCGCTAAGTGATGCAGGAGCATCGCCAACTCATCAAGCGAGCCATCACATCAAGCGGAGATCAGCTGGATAATCAAACCCAAATTTTTGAAGTGCTTTGGGATTGTAGCGCAAGTCTTTAATGAACCATGTATGTAGGCGCATTTGTATATTGTATTGGACCTTGAGCCTTTAAGCTCTCGTCCTTTGGTAGATAGTCGGCATTTAATAGATTTAATGCTGGTAGATAGGATGTTTAAGTCTAGATTTGATAGTTTAGAGTTTGAGAGGGAAAACGGATATAGACACCCTCATTGTACCATTGTAACATAAGAAATAGTAGAGGAAGCATTCAGGAGAAGAGAAGAGCAAGCAGAGAATATTGTATGAAGAACACCCATGTACAGTCAATTGAGTTAATAGAAGGAAGCTTTGATTCAAGCACATGGTTTGTGTTGTTTTCTCTATGTATTGATGTTATGCTCATGAATGTTTGCTTTCTGGTTACGCATTTGCTTTGTATATGCTGTGCATGTGATTTCATGTTTCAAACTGAAGTCTGACAGGGAGAGAAAGTGAGGTTCAATTGTTTTTCTATCTGAGTCAGGAGATTCCTGCAAGGTGTGCAGTTGAATTCATCCGCAAGGAGTGCATTGATGAAGGCTCAGGTAGTCTAACTTTTGTTCTCATTCACCCAGAAGTAGATTTGAGTTGTTGAAGTCGTGCAAGGAGTGTGCAGGTTGAAGAAGAAGAAGTATCAGTTGGGAATCTGAGAAGGAAGGAGATCTAAGACTGTTGCTACAAGAGTTGCGCAGAGTCGGAAGGATTCAACACTTGGGAAGTCGTTGAAGGATTGCCGCAAGGAGTGCGTGCAAGTCCCTCTGAAAGAATCAGAGTGGGAAAGCTCAGGAGGTTTAGCACCTTCGTGACATCGTTAAAGTAGAGCACAGGAGTTTGTGTCGTGGAGTGTTCGAGTAAGGAGTTGCAAGCGCAGGCGTTGGATAGCAAGTTCTGAGAAAGAATATTTAACCCTTCTCAAGAATCCTCAAGGAGGAGGAATCGACGGTCGGGATTCGTCGAGGAAAACTGTGATTTCCTGTCAGCCGTTAGATCTCGGGAAGTTGTACAGGGTTTAAGTCCTAGCGTGCAGAGGAGGAGTCCTGGAAGAACCATCGGGATATCAGAGTCATCGGGGTTTTGAAGGGTAAGAGAATCGAGACCTTGTGGTTCTCGAAATACTGAGAAAGGATCTCAGTCGTTGATCTTGGCAGGACACGTGTCAAGGAGCCAGGGAGTCATCGGGGATTCAGTTCATCGGAGAATCGGGGTTTTCGAGGACATAGAACTCTCGCATGTTGGGATCGCGATCCATGATTTTCCGATGGGGGTTTTGAAACGCACATCGGCGAGGACGCGTGGCACGAGATCCTGATGAGTCGGCATTTGGAGAGTCAGATTTTCCAGAGGTGTAGAACCCTCGCATGTAAGAATCATGATCCGCGATTTCTCGATAGGATCAGAGTCGTCCAAACAGCAGGGACACGTGGCAAGAGATCCCGGAGAGTCAGAGTTCGGGATATCGGGGTTTCCGGAGTCGTGAAACTCCTGCACAATGAAATCACGATCTGCAATTTCCTGACACGGTCAGAGCCGTTCGATCTGAGGGGCACGTGTCCAAGGACCTGAAGGAGTCGGGGTTCGACATTTCGGGGTTTCCGCATACAACGGAACTGTTGCACTAGAAATTGCGATTTCGCGATACCCGATAGAGCGACGAGGAGGTGGTGACGTGGAGGAGAGAGAGCTCACACGTGCATCAGGGATCAGCATTTTGGGATTCTCGGTGACGAGAAACTCACGACAGCGGAAGTTGCGAAATTCTGAAACGCGACGGTCCCACAGCCATAACATTTCAGTGGGGGACAGGTGTCGGAAGGTCAACCCTCGAAGGGGTCAACGCCAAGTGGCATTGGGAATCGGGGATTTGCGAGGCAAGTTCCTACGACCTCGTAAAGGTCAATTACCCGACGGAGATATTCCCAATAAGAGCAAGGAAAGCGATTGGAATACTCATCGGGGTTCGGGGATTTGTGAGACCCGATCTCGTGAGTGCAGGACTCGCGATCACGCAAAGCCCGATTTCCTGATAGGATAAAAGGGAGATCATAAGGAAAGTCACATGGGCGTAGGAAAGTCCCGATAAGGGATTTGAAGAGCATTTCAGCTCTTCAGGCCAAAGGAAAAGAAGGTCCTGGTGGGAGCGGACGTGGCCTGGGTGGCGCGTTTGCGTCACTAAGGTATCAACCACTCTACCTGAACATGTATCCTAAAGTGTTCCCATACATGTCATGTACCTATCCACCCAATCCAGGTATGTATATGTTTCCTTGTGAGTAGGTTCACAAGGAATGGTCTCAAATATCTCCTTCGTGGACAAGCCTTGAGCCTTTAGTGGGCTCTCCAAAAGAAATGGCTTGCAATCCCCATAATGCAAATCAAGAGCATGGTAAAAACCCTCTGCATCACACCTCTTCTCAAGCACTTGCAACTCTGAATGCTCCTCATGCAAGATCGTCTCAAGAGGCTCCTCCCTTAAATCATGAGTTTCACTCATGCCCTCATGTGTCATGGCTACCAAATATCATGTAGTCTTTGTTGTTTTCAATCATGAAGAGCGTGCCAAACTCAACTGGTAACAAAGCTCCTCAACCTCCCTTTCCTTCTCTTCAGCGAACTTAAGAGAAAGGTCTTTATCCATGAACAGTTGCAAGTAATCAGATTTAATCTACTCTAGTGCTTCTTTGATGATGCGTAATTAGATACTAGTGACTCTACCTACAACTCCCTTTTGTCTCTACTCCATCTAAGTTTTCCACATAAGATCTTCAATGAATCTATGAGCACCATCTTCCCTTGTCAACACTTACACAAATTGCTCCTTGATGACCAATAATTCGTTCTCTAAATCATGCAATGTTATTCCATCAACATGGCATGGGTTGTCACACAAGGGACCAACTAACTCACTAGATGATATCGTGAAGTTATGGGACTCATGTGGACTAACATCCTCATACAGGATTTCACCTACCAATCCATCCCCTTCGTTGTCATATTCCACGCATAGCTATGGTATAATCATGCTTGAATCATGATACATGTCATAAATAGGATAAGCTACCGAATCATGTGTAGGTGCTATCACTCTTGAACCTCCCTCATCATAAGCATCATTCACATGGAATGATGTTGGATCCTCAACATTGGTTGATTTGAACATTTCCTCATAGTTTTCAAAAGTAGGACAAGATGTTGCATCCTCATATTTTGTTGATTTGAAAACTTCATCATGTGTATACCCATCCAACACAATAGTGTCATCGGCCTCATCAGTTAGCTCCGATGGTGTATCATAGGTTGTTGTTTGGTCTCCCTCTATGCACACAACTTTAGCATGGCTATATGCATGCTCCTCCACATGTCCTTCATGCTCAACTCTCTTCAATTTATGCCATGTGTCTTTAAAGGAATCCTCGTCCAAATCCTTGGGCCAACTTCTATAATTGAGGGTGTAATAGCCTTTAAAGGGAAAAGCTACATAGATTTGCTCACCCAATGCTAGATACTCCAAGTAGTAATGGCCAGATCTACCTAGTGTTAGCTCCCTCTTGGCTTGAATGTAATGTGAAATTGCAACCATGAGCTTCCCCTTTGTCTCAATCTTTACAATCCCACCTAGTGCAATACTCCTTTTAGCTACTTCGATAGGTTTATGTGGAATTTTTTACTCAAAGATTTTGTCAAACACTTAGTCTTCACTCTTCAAAACTCCATTACCCACTCTCTATTGTTGTTTTTATACATAAGAGTTGTTGATTGATTTGATTTATGTAGTTTCAAGGAATATTTGAGGGTTTCATGTCGCATTTCAAATTCATTTTATGTATGAAAAATATAACATCAAAGTACCAATAAAAATAACAAGAAATGCCACTAAACAACAAGAAATACCACACAGAACCTTACGTTGCTCAGATTTGTTACAATACTAGCAAACAACTGTGTTTCAGATGAGCTCCCACAAGAGAAAATACCCACAAAAATCAGCAAATATATTCTACGGGAGGGAGGTGGTTCTGTTGTGAGGAAAATCGGCCCAAACAGTTAGAAGACTTGGCCTCTTCTCGAGAGATGGTTGCCTACAATAAATATTTGGCCCTCTACCTAAATATGGACTCTTTGGCCCTCTTCGCTTAAATTTGTTATGTTTTAAGTCTGGATTTTCAATACTAATCAGTTTGCTTATATGTAGATAGTTGCCTTGAGCTTCAAGAACATTGCTCCTTTAAAAATCCAACTTGATTTTCTCTTTGTCTTTCTTCTATGCTTAGTTATCCAATGCATGATATAACATTTCATATTCAATAGTTAAAGACTATAACTCTGATATAAGTCCTAACCAGGCTTGAAAACTTAATAAAATTTATGAGAATATATGGAGTTATCTGTAACCATAAAGATCAAAGTATTTCTTTTATTTTATAAATTTCATTTTCATTAACCTTTTTTTTAACATAATATTTAAAAATACAAAAACACCAAACAATGTAAATACCTTTCTTTTGTTTTAAGACTTTTTATGTACTTTTCTTTATTTGTTTTATCAGTTTAATCTTTGGTATTTAAAAAAAAATCATCCTTTCTTTTATCTTTTAATTTTGTTTATTTTGTTTTATTAGTTTAATCTTTGGTATTTAAAAAAAAAATCATTTTAACTTTTATTTCCTTAACTATTTATTGATAACATATTTTACCAGGAAAAAAAGGTTAGAAAAGGTTCATTTCATTATGTTAAATAATCTTTAGGGTTTTGTAAATACTTAACTATTTAATTTAGTTTATTTAATTTTTCTTTTTAAGTTTTGTACTTATTTAATTTATATTTCACTTACATAGAAACACAAAGCATTAAAACATATAAATATTGTAAAAGTATAAATAAGATATCTATGTTTTAGATTTTTAAGCCTTAGCCTCTAATGTGTTTTTTTTAGGGCTTAATGTAGAAATTTTGTTGAATGTGTTATCATTAGATTTAACATAGCAATTTGAACTTATTTTGCATGCTCGTTTCACCATAGGCGATGTTGCACCATCGCCACCCAACCATAGGAACCTACTTGAGCCACTCCCGAGCATAACATATACATCTTGGGAAACATTTCTACATAAGGGGAGAAAACTCAACAACCTTCTTATAGAGAATATCCTTTTCAAGACAAAAATAACCAAGAACAAGCTCTATCCACTAGAGCAAACCAACAATAAAGAATCCAGCAACAAGATGCAACACACCCTAGCTAGAGTGCTAGGGTGTCTATCATTCACTAGCGTACCACCAACAATACTGCAGAAAACCCTAGTTAGAGAACTAGGTTAGATGGCCTTCACCAACGTATCACCAAGAGATAAGATAAACCCCAACCAGACTTGTGCCATCCTTCCTATTCAAGTTGCAACTCTCTCCACCAAACTTGCTATAAGAGTGAGAGAGTGTGTCAAATGAGGAAGGTTTCACCCTTATTTATACTAATCTGTCCAGTGACTTTTCTGGCAGGGTCGACCTGACTTTTTGGAAAATTATAATTTATGTTTATCTTTTGCTTTTAGAGCCGACTTTACTTTTGGAGCATTATAATTCTTCTTTATTATTTTATGTGAGGTCGATTGGGATCTTCTTGAGTTATTCGAATCTTTATCTATAAAAAAAGGTTATCTCAAGGGTGAATACCTCCCGCAGCTACCAGAAACATCAACACTCCCTCTTAGCCAGGGAGGTATTCTCCGTGATGTTTTTCCTCTGGTACTCATAGCCTCGCAGGCTATGCCATGCTCCTCTGACCATGCCATGGTCACGCAGACCATGCTACTGGTAGCATCATCATGTCGCACATGGCTACACCCAATGTAGACCTTTTCTAGAGCCTCATCACCACTAGAATAAACTAGGACCTACATGCCCATAGGACCTTCTTTTTCCAATACATTATGAAGACCAGCCATAGTTACAATTTCAACACTCCCTCTTAACTAGGGAGGTATTCATAACAACCAGTTAATCTGTGCTCAAGTTGACAAATCTATCTAGTGAAATATTACATCAAAATGTCATTGTCTACATAACCTGCAGCAACTTGTCATAACACGTGACATATAATCATCGCCTGCATCATCTCATGGACTAACCCTCCATCTCACAGAGCCATACTCAAGCTGAGTAACCATGCATGATGCTAAATAAGTCAAGTGTTAAACCCTGCGTAACGCCTAGTTGTCACACACTCAACAGAGTGACTAGTAACCATCGGGACCATTCTTCTAACCATATGAATCATATAGTAACTCTTTATCATATGCATCATGAAAAAATAACCCTCCTCGCATATGTTGAAAGCCATGGCATGGGCTACTGAGACCATTTTTCTAACCATATGAACCATAGAGTAACCCTCTATCATAAGGATCATGGAGTAACCCTCCATAGAAAAAAAGCATGTCTCCATAGATGCCGAAAGCCACACCATGGGATACAAGTACCATTCTTCCTAATCTGGTCACTATCCATGACACGGAAATAATGACTGTCCTGGACCATTTTCCCTAATCTGGTCACTATCTGTGACACATGGAAAATGATTGTCCTAGACCATTTTCCCTAATCTGGTCACTATCTGTGACACATGATAAATGATTGTCCTGTACCAATCTCCCAAATCTGGTCACTACCTGTGACACAGGAAGACGGACCATTCTTCCTGACTGGGCAATGCCCCAGGAGAATGACTATCCTGGACCATTTTCATGTAGAAAATGATTGTCCATGGTACATTAACAATCTTTCAAACCTAGACCATTCTCCACTGCGAGAATGTCCACCAGTAATCTGCACATCCTAGACTAATCATCCACTAGCGCACTGACTATGCCTGATGCCAATCATCAACACTCCCTCTCGCCCAAGGGAGCAATCTTCACAAGCCCTAGCTTGTCCCAGAAGTGTACAAACTTCATCTTGGACAAAGGCTTCGTCAAAAATCTCAGTTGTCTTCTCATCAGTGGAGATGTACTAGAGATTCGCTTCTCCCTTCTTGACTTTGTCACAGAGATAGTAGTATTTGATCTCAATGTGCTTCAACCTATCATGGAACATCGAGTTCTCTGAAATACTCATACAACTTTGATTATCACAATATATCACGGTCGAATTCAGCACTTGATCAAATAGTCCAGAAACCAACTTATAGAGCCACATTGCTTCCGTACAAGCCTCACAAGATGCAATATACTATGCCTCTGCAATGTTGAGTGCGATAAACTTATGCTTCCTACTAGTCCAAGATATCATAGCAGCGCCCAAATTGAAGCATACGCCTGAAGTGCTATTTTTGTCATCTGCACTCCCTGCCCAATCAGAATCAGTATATCCATGTAGTTGTACATCACTTTTTGAGACATATCTCAAACCATAGTTCAGTGTTCCACGTACATACCTCAGAATATTCTTTGCAGCTATCCAATATTCATGTCTTGGTTCCACCTGGAACTAGCTCATTGTATTCAGAGCAAAGGATATGTCTCGCCTAGTATTTACCAAATACATCGGTGAGCCAATCAACTACCGGTACGTGGACGCATCTACTAGCATGGAATCTGAGTCTCTCAACTTCTTCTGGTTCGTCACCATGGGAGTGGCCATGGATTTACAATTCATCATCCCAAATCTCGGAAGGATCTTCACAACATACTTCCATTGACAAAGGAAGATTTCTCTGAGCTTCTGCCATACTTCTAATCCGAAGTAATAGTGCATAAGAAAAAGATCATTCATATCAAATTCAAAGGCTATCTCTCTCTTACACTGAAGAATGAGAGGCTTTTCACCTGTCAGAAACAAGTCATCAACATATAGTAGTAAACTCACACGTGCATCATTCACAACCTTGAAGTAAAGTTTTGGGTCTGCATAACTCTTGGAGAATCCAAGTCTGGTCAAATAATTGTCGATCCGCACATACCAAGCTCTTGGAGCTTGATTGAGTCCATACAAGGCCTTCTTTAATATGAAAACATGAGACTTTCTAGAGTGAACCTCAAAACCTTGAGGTTGCTCGATATACACTTCTTCTTCAATTACTCCATTCAGAAAAGATGTCTTCACATCCATCTAGTGAAGACTCCAACCCATAGACGCTACAAGGGAAACAATGGATCTGATAGAAGTGTATCTGGAAACAAGTGTAAACTTCTCATCATAGTTTTCTTCCACTTTCTGGGAAAAACATCTAGCCACAAATCTCGCTTTGTGCTTCTCGATGCTCTTGTCAGCTGCATGTGATATCCTCTAGATCTCATGAAGGTTGCCTCCTCCTCAAAGGAAACATCCCTGCTCACCTCAATCTGTCTCTGACCTAGGATGTATATCTGATATGCCTTATACGATTCACGTTACCCAACAAATGTACCCTTCCTGTCTAAAAGTTCTAACTTCGTCCTTTTCTCCTTGTGTACGTGAATGTAAACAAGACACCCAGATATCCTGAAGTGTCTGACATGTCACTATAACCAAACTGTCACAGTCACTACCACTTTCTCATCCATGAGACCATATCCACTCAAGAAAGAAACTATCATAGGCCCACACAATTCTGAATGCACAAAGTCCAGGATCCCCTTGGATTTGCTATCACTACTCGAAAAAGATACCTTGGCATTTGTGCCAAGAGCACAACCTCTGCAAATACCATCATGCTCAACACAGAGATGTGGAAGCCCTGTTACCATCTTCCCCGGAATGGGAAGAGCTCTATAATTCAAATGAGCAAGTCTGATATGCCATAACTCATTCAGACTGATAAAATCATGCACCAAGGCCTGAACTGGTCGAACTATCAATCTGTACAAACTCCTTCTCTGGTCAGACTGCTTCATGTCTCAAACTAAAGAATATCTAATAAGTTCCCTTTTGCAACTCTCACTATAGCTCCCTCTTAGAGATATCACTAGTCTATTGCCTCCTACCCGGAACAAGAAACAAGAACAACAACATTTCCATGGTAACCTCCATGGAATTTAACAAGATAACCTGCTCGAAACAAACAACAAAACAAGAATATCTCCTTGAGGGGAGATCAACAAGTGCATCTCTAGTATTTAAGTGGTTAGTATAATGATCATAACTTCAATAGATCAAGATGCAACATACAATCACAATAATGCCATAACAGCTACAGACATATCAAAACAATCAAACCTAGAGGGTGCGTTGTTTCTCTGGATGTGTTGGATCTGAGATCCCTCTGGATCTATGATTTATGCTTGGATAAAAGATCCATTTTCCTACAAACACCCTCAAGATATTGATACAGTTTACACATATATAAGTACATACCTCTCGTAGCAGCAGCAAGAAGTGGCATTATCAGTAGCGGCAAGCAACAACAAACCCTAAAACTTCAAAGTGATCCAACTTGCAGTCTGAAGGTAGTTGATGATGTGCTAGGGTAGGGTGCACATGTTCGCGAAAGAATTAGGCCAAACGACCTAGGGAAAGGTGCTCAACGAGTTTGACAAAATAAAACTATGCAGCAGCAAGGTACTGTAGTGGCAAGGTAAATCTTATGATATTCCTTCCAATGATTAGACTGTTCTGAAGGAAACCAAGCTCTGATACCATGTTGAAATTTTGTTGATTACGTTATCATTAGATTTACCATAGCAATTTGAACTTATTTTGTATGTTTGTTTCACCATAGGCGATGTTACACCATCGCAACCCAACCATAGGCACCTACTTGTGCCACCCCCGAGCCTAACATATACATCCTGGGAAACCCTTCTACATAAGGGGAGAAAACCCAGCAACCTTCTTATAGAGAATATCCTTGTAAAGACAAAATAACCAAGAACAAGCTCTATCCACTAGAGCAAACCAATAAGAAAGAATCCAGCAACAAGATGCAGCACACCCTATCTAGCATCCACTAGCGTACCACCAACAATACTGCAACAAACCCCAACTATACCGCTAGGGTAGATGGCTTTCACCAATGTATCACTAAGATATAAGATAAACCCCAACCAAACTTGTGTCATCCTTCCTATTGTAGTTCCAGATGTAGTTGCAGCTCTCTCCACCAAACTTGCGCTATAAGAGTGAGAGAGTGTCTCAAATGAGGAAGGCATCACCCTTATTTATACTAATATGTCCAGTGACTTTTCTGGCAAGGCCAACTTGACTTTCTGGAAAAAATAATTTTTGTTTATCTTTTTCTTCTCGAGCCGAATTTACTTCTAGAGCATTATAATTCTTCTTTATTATTTTATGTGAGGTCGACTAGGATCTTCTTGAGTTCTTGGCATATTTATCTATAAGAAATGTTATCTCGGAGGTGAATACCTCTCGCAGAAACATCAACACTTAAAACCTAGGGTAACATTCCCACCTCTTCCAGTCTAGTGTCACAGGAGTTTGAGATGTTGGTGTTGAAAATTTCTAGCTTCAGCATCAACACACTTGAGCTAACCCCAAGGGATATATTTTAATTGATTTACAATCATCCATTGATTTTTTACAAGAAGTGTTAACATACAAAGAAGAGTCATTCGAACATTTGATTGGCATTGGATTACAAATGGGTTGTGAGTATATGTTGGAGTATCAAAGGTTAATTCAATAATTTATTAGTAGTTGTGTCGTTTTACTTCCCTTATTTTATAATTTTTGGAACAAAAA
>SNQJ01S0046765.1:44806-72825 GCA_010110895.2 Picea sitchensis
AGATGAGAAAAAGAAGAGCTTCAGTCATACTATAAGCTCACCGAGGAGGACCTAGAAGAAATCACTAAGGAATGGCTCGCAGAGTTCCTTATACGAGTCGCTAAGGCATAATTGTCCGACCCAAACCTCATTGGAAGCTTGGTAGTTACCCACGAGGAGTATAATGCACCCAATAGTAGCAAAAGGAAGAAGAACAGAGATGTATAGGAACTGAGAAGCGCCTTAGAAGAGACTGCCTCAGATTCTCCTAGTGAAGGAGGAGGTGACGAGGTGGACAAAGAGGAGAAAGGAGAAAAAGTAGGGGAAGAAGATAAGTAGGAGCAAGGTGAAGTAACCCCACCACGGAACCCCTCGATGATGTAGATCCATCGAAGAAAAGGAAGGTTTCCCCCACGAAACATACCTTGCGGAATAAATCCAAAGCAAGCAATCCGAAGCTTCAGACTGTACTCACGATCGATGACTTCGATTTCATCATCGCAGTCGTATCAGACGCTTCACAGAACATTTTGCAAAACAACGAAGCTAAGCAAGAAGCCTTGTATGACAGAATCACGATAGATCTGAGAGGGGTACAGCAGGTTCTTCACTCCAGCCGCACAATGTCCACTGCACCCCCGCCATCAGAGGAACCAGAGTTGGGAGATGAGCCTGCCCAACTTCACAGACTAGCTGATGCGACCGAAGCCCACCTTCGTCGAGCGCAAGAAGAGAAAGAACAAGCCAGAGTGGCCCTGAAGCAAGCACAAGAAGAAATGGTATAGCAACGTCGAGTTGCACAAATGGAGAAAGAGGACCTTCAAGCCACGTTTGAAAAAGAAAGAGCGCAGGCCAAGCAAGAAGAAGAACAGATGCTCACAGAACAACTGGGAGTCAAAGAAGCAGTCGACAGAGCACTTCACTCTGTGAGAGGCTTAGAGCCAAAGGCAGAAGACCAAGTGGAGCATCAAGTAGCACAGCTCGCAGAAGCTATCCAACAATTATAACAAAGAATATAAGACTTAGAACTCTGAACAATGCCCATCACTTCGCCATATGTACGAGATCAAAGAGAAGCAATTGCTCGAAGCACAATTGAAAGAATCAAGGCCCTCGCCATGGAATGTAAACAACTAAGTGATCGCAGTGCCCAAACTTATGAGCGACTCACTGAGGATTCTGAATTAAAGGCACTGGAGGCAAAGCAGCAAGCAGAAACAAAACAGGCGCAATTGAAGCCCCTGTCAGTAGTCGAAAGGATGAAGCGATCCCAAGAACAATGCAATGCCCAACAACAGGTCCACACAATTCAGAGAAGAGTAATGGTAGTGACTCAGAGACTCCAACCAATTCAGGATGAGGCTTGCAAACTATTCATAGAGATTGAAGGTTGAGGAGCAGAACTAGAGCAAGTCGTCACTACAGCTGAACAACGCTTAGAGGGACCTGTCAACGAAGCAATAATCCAAGAGTTCGTTGAACAAGAGGCCTTGGCGCGTAAACAAGTCGAAGCAGCTCGAGGCAAGCTCAAGGATTTTGAGGTAGAACTACCCAGATCAGAGTGACTCGGGACGAGTCACATGTGAGTGTTGGGGGCCTGTTGGTCCTTGACGAAGTTTTGGTGATCCTTGGTCAAGTTTGACCTATTTTGGGACTTTGATAGGTTGTCGAAGGTAGAGCACAAGTCGAAGTGGATATCGCGGGATCTCGGCCCTTTTTTAGGACCCTTTTGGGTTTTGGGCTTATGTAACGAGTGTGGGGATGTCGACCCATGGGTTTACCCATGTTTAGGTCTCTTTTGTCATGTATAAATAGAAATCTAGGCAATGCAAGCTAGTGGAGAATGGGTGATGCTAAGTTCTAAGTGCAAGTGATAGTGTACATTCTTTGTGCATGCTGTGTGAGACTTGCAAGGCTAAGTGTAAGTGATTGCAAGAGATTGAGTAGAAGCTTTGTGTTGTAACCTAGCTCGGGGAAGGAGGATCTAGCGGGGTGCCCACAAATCTCTTGTCCTATCCAGAGTAGGATCTTGTGGCTCTATGCATGTAGCTAATTGGCTGAAGATAATAAAAGAGAAGAAGAGTTGGTGGACGTAGCCCCAGGCTGGGGGTGAACCACATATATCCCGTGTTGCTATGCTTTGTGCGATGTATTTATGTGTTTACTTGCTTAAGTGCTTTGATATAGATGAATGATAGATAGATCTGTTAATGCTTTGTGCTTAATAATCTGGATGAATGCTAGATATAACCTATGTGAATGTTTTTAGTGCTTGAGTATGCTAGATCTAGGTTTTATTTGCGAAGTAGCTACTGGTTAAATACCGATGAACTGTAACTGCTAAGTGCTTTGTTAAGGTGTTGTAATCACAAATCGGTGTCCCAACTAAGGTTGCAGACATCTGAGTCATGCAACCACCCCTGCCTCTACCTCGGGTGAGACTTCATCTGCTTCACAGGTGTTTCCGAAAGGGCCGGTAGTTAGGGTTTTGTTGGTGCGTTGTTGTAGCATTGAACCCTGGGTATGCCCCTGTGCTAACAATGGAACAATTGACTATAAATTTTATGGTCTTTTCCAAAGTTCAACATTATACTCTTGGATTTTCATCTCTCTCTCTCTCTCTCTCTCTATATATATATATTTTTATTTTTTATTTTATTGTTTTTTTTTTATTTTTATTTTTTTCAACCTCTACGTATTCTAAATTCCTACATAGTGGCAGGGATAAGCTGCCATGCAACCTTGTTATATATTGAACCACTAAGTATTTATTTTTTTTTAAATTACAAAACATCCTTAAACTATGATAATAGTGTACCTTGACTTTAGTAATTGGACTATAATAATAGTCTATTTTGGCTTTTAAGTAATTTTGAAATATTTTTATATAATTTTGTTTTTTCTTCCCTTCAGAAATTGACTATGTCAAACTTTTAAATACTCTTATATGTTATTTCTTAGTAATAATTAGTGGCATACCAGAATACCTTTTGCCTATATTTGGACCGATTAAGTTAAATATTTTTGAAGGGCTATATATCCTTCGTTTAATAGTAATACCCACTAATTCAGCTACCAAACTCCCACTAATTCAAGTGCCATGATTTTACTTCCTTGATTAATATCTTCGAATCCAATCCACACGGTTGTACGAACACGATGGTACAATCTTCAAATTTATTGTTGTATAGATGTGTTAAGAGTAGGCAAGCCTTATTCACCATGCACTAAACCAATGATTGGCTTAGTTCATGGTTCATGTACTCCATGTTGAATGGATGTATAACTTCCGCAGACAAGCATGCCATCCCTCAAACATCAAATGGATAACCGACGATCATTCCTTCGGCAAACGACATAACACAAACCGCCGTGAACTTCTGACGAGACGTGAGGTACAGTGACCTGGTCGAATCATTTGCGTGTTTGTTGGAATTATACTAAATGATTGTTGTATTTATAGTTAATGGTGTGTTTAAATTAAATTTTTTGTCATTCAAGATCTGGTGCAATTGAGAATGTGTCCAAGACCAAAAGATGGAAGTATTTAAAAGTTCTATATTATATTATCGTGTTATTATTTGTTAATGTCTCTTTTTTAAGTTGTTTATTCAGTGTAACTTAATAACATGATCTGTCTCCAAGACCAAAAGATAGAAGTATTTAAAAGTTCTATTATGTTATATTATTTTGTTAATATATCTTTTTTCAATTTGTTTATTAAATTAATAATATGAACAAATTAATAACTAGGCAAAGCTAAATTAGGAATAATTTCATTTTAGATATTCTTATAAAATCCTTATTATGAGTTTTATAAAACTATAAAGTATGTGTATTAATGAACTTATTGAAGTCAGGTTATTTTAGTATCATAAAACTATATGTCCTACTCTTGTTTCTATATAATTGAACTCATTAAATATATATTGTTTCATATTATTCTTTATAAAATCAGCAATATGAGTTTTATAAAACTATAAAGTATGTGTATTAATGAACTTATTGAAGTCAGGTTATTTTAGTATCATAAAACTATATGTCCTACTCTTGTTTCTATATAATTGAACTCATTAAATATATATTGTTTCATTGTTTATTTTTTATAATTATATTTTATTTCTAAAAATAACATATATTCTAAATAATCACACAAATAATTGATTTTATAATATTTTATTTTCCTTAAAATAATATTCTTTAATCACATTTTTAGCATTATGTCTTATTCTTATTTTTATATTATTAAATTCATTAAATCCAAAATCTATATTATTTTATTGTCATAATTAAGACCATACAAATAATCTTAATATTTTATTTCTAAAATAGCATTTTCTTAATCACACAAATGGTGTAATGGCTATTAGAGTTCTCTATAACATTTCTTAGTCACATTCTTCATATTTAAAGAAAATTTTAACTTAAAAAATTTGGTAGTTATTTATATTTAAACTAATGATTATTCATTACCTAATTTAAACTTGCATTATAATCAAGGGGTTATTTAATTTGAGTTTGCATTTATAATAAAGGAGTTAGGAATTAACCCTCCTATTTTAAAAACGGTGAACAACATATTGTTCTCTTTGTGAAATTGTAAAAGCCCTTGTAATAAAGGGCACTTTACTACATCTATACCTTCCATACAATAGCTCTTCTATATTTTAGGTATTTTTTTTATGCTTTTAAAATAGAAGTTTCAGGTTTTTAAATAAGTTGTAAATCAATTTATATAATTTAAGAGTAGTTCAATATAAGTTAGTGTCTCAACATTTGGATTTTATTTATATTTATAGTTATATTTATATATTATTGAATATTTTATTTACTGAAATATATGTGTTTTCAATTTTTTGAAAGTTGATATTAGATAAATATATTTGGATCTCTTTGCCCCATTATTGGTTGTGTAGATAGTTTTTTAGCTTTGTTAAAATTCACCATGGAGTTCCTCATGGTTGAAGTATAAAAATACAATGAAAATTACAAAGTTGTTGTGTTGTTGTTAGCAATGTTGAAGAATTATGTCAAAACTAGTTTGGATGAAATGCTAAAATTAAATTGAAAACTTACATATATGTATTAAAATGTATTTATTTTAATGGCAGTGCATAGATCCTATTTTGTTAGAGTTACTAAATTACTTTATCTTAATAAAAAAAATGTACTTGTTTTTTTAAGTTTTAATAGTATTAATATTTGGTTTTAAAATAGATCTATTTTTGTTTTTAAGTTTTAATTGTCATTAAGTTTTAAGTTTTTCCAATGTATCAATTAGAAATATATTTATTTTGATTGCATGTATTAGATCTATTTTATTTACCTGTGTTATCACACTAATAATCCTTGAAAGCGTGCATGGTGGATAATGCTTGCCCATGTTAAAATTTCAAAGTTTTAACATTTAAAAAGTTTGTCTAAATTTTATTGATTTATAAAAAGATACATTATGCAAAAACTTATTCTTAAACAATTATTATAAGCCGAAATAGATTTTATTGAAATAAATATACCATATTTAATTTTAGATGACTATAATTATGGTGAATAAGTAATAATGTAGTTATAATTTTTTTTTTTTATAAATGATATTATTTCTTTTTTATAGGGATTGATACAAGAGAATGTCATTTTTCCAATCAAATTGTTACTAGGTATATCTTCAAAAGATATATATGTATTGCCTTTAAACACATAATATTTTAAAGATATATTTTATTCTTCAACAAAACAAACTTAAGTATAATATTTATACAAAATGGATCTACACATGCCCTTCTGGAATATGTTGATACCATAAGATAGGATATAATGGGAACTGAAACATGTCCTAAATTTCATGGTGTTGTGCATTAAATTTAGGTCATCAACTTCCAACACATTTTTTGGGGCCATGAAGCAGTATTTTTTAGCATTGTGTGACATAGAGTTCATAGAGCCAGGCCACAAGCCACTGTCAGCATTTGTTTCTCCATGATGCAGCACCAACAAGCTATCATGAACCTAAAATAGATTTCATATGAGAAATTTCAAGCCCTAACAAGGTAACAATACAAATATTGCCCACCTGTCCAAGAGACAACCATGTCAATTCACCATAATTTGAATACATGGAGTTAGTAACATGGATAAATCTACTAGATACTTCTAGAATCATCATGAAGGTTCCAATAGGGTTTTGAAACCGTAAACCTAACTGAACCCCAATTCTAACTATCAAATGCCTAGTAGAAGGAGAGAAGAGGATTCACATTTTCACTAGCCACCAATTGTTCCATTCATAAGCAAGAGTTTGGAGGAGATGCTAACATAGTAGAGAGACCAGAAGCATATTGTAGAGGATTATAGAATATCATAGCATCTCACAGCGCATAGTAAGCTTGAAAATATTTGTACATTGTATTATATATTGTTATCTCAATAATATAAGAAGATGGAAGGTGAAGTCCTTCATTGAATGCTAGTTTTCCCATATGGGTTTCTACGGTAAATATTTATATTCCATTATGTCCTTCCCTGTATAGTCTATTTCACTTCTTAGTAGTTAAAGGAAATTAAGATATTGTTATTTTATTTTACGATAGGTACTAAAATACAAAAGGATTGTCACATAGTTGTGCATTGACTCATTGTAGTTGTTTTAAGTTTATATCTATATTTGTGAGCTTACTGTTGGAACAACCAACGTGGTTTATAGATCATATTAGTATCAAAACATGTTTACTTTTGTTTGGTGGTTTTAGGAGTAATATATGCTTACTCGACTCGGAAAATAAATTTTATGGGAGAGTTATAAACTATTGATCCCAAGATTGACACAAGAAGGGTTAAGAAGTAGTTGTATTCCATAGAAATGGAAGAAGATAATCGATGAAGACTGATTGATGAAGATGAAAAGAGATGCATATGGATGGAAACTCAAGTAGCTAATATTTCTAGTAGCACGACAATACTCATGGACGCTCTTGAGAAGAATATCGTCCCCACATAGTCCCCTTTTCAAGGAAGTGCAGATCTCATGAGAATCTAGAGAGATCACAAGTGTAGGAAGAGAAGGAAAGGAACCAAATCCTGAAAAAGGAGACTCCAATAACCAATCATTTCAACACCTATTTAAAATGGATGAAAAGATAGAGATCAAGCCCTATGATGGTCATCTTGGTGAACTTAAATTGAATCATTTTTTTCCCTAATTGAGCAAAGATTGTATGGACTTAGAACTATATTAGAATTGCAGCCTTACTTGGGATTCTCGTAAAAGTTTCTCGACATAATGGTGAGAAGGATGATCATGGAATGGTCAAGCTAATGGAGTATTAATAACAAATAAATACTTGCGAACAAGCATTACTTGTTTAAACTTACACCCTTATGAAAAATGTTGAAACTGTACATTTATTATTTGTTTTTAATTATATGTCACTTACTTATATTTTGAATTTATGGAAAGAAAATCAATAAATGAAACCCTTACCCTTCTCATATCATGTCACAACCTTGAAATGCTATATGGCTTCCATTCCAAATGTTCATGTGTTTGAATAGATAAGTTTTCTTTTGATGTTTTATATGAAGTAATTCACAATCCAAACATTTATTTCGGTACATATTCTATTATTGTCTTGCACATTGTATTTCATAATGATTGGTTGTAATGGATTTAATGCATTTTTTATTTAATCAGAAATTCACGAACTATTTGTAGGTTCTTGTATTATGATTGATTGAACTCTAATATTTATCATCTTAGGTAATGAGAAGAAGATGGTGATCCCATGATAGACATCAACAATCAATCACACAAGATTTATGTGGGTCGAGCGTGGGACCCTGTCTAACTTAAACAGTTGAATATGCACTTTAAATGTCAGTCATTGGATTAGAGGGCCGAGAGATATCACCCGATGATATTTCTTAGTAAGATCGGGAGGGAGTTTGTCGCATCGGGTAACTGGACCTCTGGACCACTAGAGTTCCCAAAGACCTCTTTCCTTCCTTACTCAGTTCAGTGGTGATTGAAAGGTTTTAGGATTAAGGTTAAAGACATGCATTCCCTTAATTTATGAAGTGGAATGCGTATAGAGGGCGTATTTTTCTGAGTACATTAGGAGGAATCAATAGAAGTCAAGAAATTAAATGTACCAATACCGAGAGTAGGAAGGATCCACTTATGCATGTATTGGCCCGATGTAGTACCACGTCAATCCCGATGTCCAGCGTTAGATTGAGTACCAAGTGTCAAGAGATGTCGCAGTCCTACGTCACCGAGGCGGAGGGCGGTGATGACATCAACAATCACATAATTTTGTCATGTCAGCTTAGTGTCCAGTCAAGGTACGGGGTGTCATGCCAAGTAGCATGCCACATCAGGACCATCCTTCCTTGGCTCCATCTGGATCATCGGATCAGGAATTTGAAGGGTGAGTGTTTATGAATTAAACCAAGGGGGCAGTAACTAGTGATCCCGGTGCTCAGTGGTGTAAATCCACTTTTGTATATGTGCATACTCCTGACCAAATCACTTTCATAAATGCACATACATAGCCACTTGTAATATGCACATATCGAAGCCACTATATGTATATGTGCATACTCTGAGTGGCCAAATGATATATTAATAATAATGAATTTAGCCAAGTGAGTAGAAGCTTCCATATACTATATAAAGAGATGAACATATGTTACATATACAAAAGTGCTTTAGTAACACATATACATGGCTTCCAAGAACTGCTGTATATACACATATATGGAAGTGGTCTGAATTTAAAGTATATGCTTTATCTGAGGAAGCCAACCATACGTATATTAGCATATAGCAAATCGACCACTTCCATCCTATATGCATTCGGAAGGGATTAGTATACGCCATTGCATTACAGCTTCTATATGTAGCCATTATCAGGAAACATCTATATATATAGGAAGAGAGCTACGTGCTCTCTGCATGACTAATACCGCAAATCATACAAAGACAAAATGCACATATATGGAAATCTGAAAGAGATTTGAGTATATCATGACTATGGAAGGAAAAATAGCACCTCTGAGGAAATAAAAAGAAATCGCATTCTGGAGGCTAAAGAATGCATATCTGAGGCTTATCTCGTATATCGCATTTAGCTTCCATAAAATAAGCATATAAACAAAAATCTTATATCTGAGAAGCACCTATATCTGGAGAGAACTACGTATATGCATTTCTTCCAATAATCTTGCTTATATCAAGAGAATAAAATGTACATATCTGGAAGGAAGCCCATAAATTACAAATTTTGTTTTCGTGTCCATTTTCATTAGTAGTACATATCTGGAATCCCATCTTCCATATATACATTTTATGCTGTATATGCGTTTTGATGAAATGCGCGTTGCCAAACCAAATGTGCATATATCAGAAGAAGGAAAATTCTGAAACCAAAATGTACGCCTCTGAGGAAGAGATTCTGGAAACCAAAATGTTCCGTATCACGGGCTCTCTTACGTATATATGCATTTTAACTTCCCGATAAATCCATTTTGGTTTCGATATATCGCATTTTTAACAAATGATAATTGCGTTATGTCGGGGAGGCTCTGCGTGTATCTTTTGGCCAGTAAATGTGCATATAGAAACAAAAATGCACATATCTGAGGAAGCTCACTTTCATTATATACATTTGGCTTCAGTATATACCACATTTTTCCTTAGAAATAAATCCCCATATACATAAAGCTAAAATGCTCATATATGGAAGAGATTTCATATATCATGGCCTGACCAGGTATATATTGCATTCACAGGCTTAAAAATGTATGAAAGCTCTCTTCCATATATGGAGCTTCCGTCCTTATGCTTCATTCTGAAGCCAAAATGTGCATATCTATCTTCCGTATATAAGCATTTCGAAATAAAATATGCATATCTCTCTTCCGTATATATTGCATTTGGCTTCATCTACATACGAGAAACCAAAATGCACACATATCTGAAGATCCTCTTCCCATATATGCTCATTTTGAAAAGCTGCGATATGCGCATTTATGGAAGAAAACATGCTTATATCTGGAATACGAAAGATCTCTTCCATATATGCTCATTTTAGCTTCCGTATATGCGCATTTATGGAAGGAAAACATGCGCATATACAGAAGAGAGCTTTTGTATATGTGCATTTTGGCTTCTATATATGAAAATTTACGGAAGCCAAAAAATGCATATACGAAAACTCTATATACGGAAGAGAGCTTCCGTATATGCACATTGTGGCTTCCATAAATTCTCATATATGGAAGAGAATTTCTGTATATATGAACATTTACGGAAGGAAAAAAATGTGCATATATGGAAGCCATAGTGCGCATTTACGGAAGCCAAAATGCGCATATATGGAAGAGAGCTTCCGTATATGCACATTTTGGCTTCCGTAAATGCACATTTACGAAAGTCAAAATGCACATATACGGAAGCCAAAATGTGCATATACGGAAGAGAGCTTTCGTATATGCACATTTACGAAAGGAAAAAATGTACATTTATAGAAAACAAAAATGTGCATTTATGGAAGCTCTCTTCCGCATTTTAGGAGGTTAAGCAATCAAAATGCAGAGGTACTCATTCACAAGAAGGCACAAAGACTAATAATTTGGCCATGAATCAATCAAACGAAGAGTTTAATCATAGTAGAAAAAAGCAGAGATAAGTAAGGGATAGACAACTGGGATTTTTTTTATCCTTCACTCATCATCCATGCACATAAAAGAAGGGCATTTGAATCTATAGGTCTTTAAACACCAAAGTGACGACCGTCGATTCAGCTCCTGGCCGACTGCTTAGGCACATACTGATGACTAAAGGGATAAGGGACGGAAAATAAAAACACAATCTCATCATAATAATCAATAAAACCCACACAGAGAAGTCATTGCCATCAGAAGTTGGTTTCACCAAGGGAAAACAATTCAAAATAAACAAGCAAGGGGATTGCAAATACCGTAGGAAAGCATGTGCAAGACAACTCATGGCAGAAATCTTCAACTGAGCATAGAGAAATAACATGTGTGAATAACAAAAGATCAACGACAAAAATTCCTCTTTCCCAATGGCAGATCAATGATTCTCATCGTGTCATTGGTATTCTGGCTTCCTTTCAGCTCACCCCCCTTCTACTTTTGATGACGATGAGTCAAGGATCTACGACCTAAATTTCCCGAGGATAACCCTGACAAATCTGGCCATAATTGAAAACAAAGGTCCAAAGGACCTCTTCATCCAATTAGGACCCACCTTCGTCCCGTTGGAAAATCCCTTAGTGACACCTGTCACTACTTGGGCATGTGATGTCATATCTGCATGACACATGGCACCATTTCCACCTAACACATGGATTTTGTATTTCCCATAGAAGCTCACCTACAAGTGCCAAATCACTATGTCAAGTGACACCTTCTATGCTCGACACGTGGCACCATCCATGCCATCCTCATGAGCCCTTAGCTAAAGATCAATGATCCATATTGTCCGTTGAGTCCCTCTGATCTTGACAGATCGATGGTCCTTATTGCTTCTCTGAGCTTCTTTGATATCGACATATCAACGGTCTAGATCTCCTCTCGAAGCTCCTCCTTCAGAGTGCATCTGATTTGGATTATTTTGAGAACGACATGAAGGCATAAATATAACCAAGATATAACAATGAAATACACAAAAATATAGAAGAGAACACAGAAATACAGTGAAACCCAACTTCTAGTACTGAATAAGATAGAAAAAACATTGTAGAACACAAACTGGAAAAATGGGGTAGCTTATCTCTAAAAATAAAGAGATGTTGGCTACGCTTCATTCACATGAAGCTTTACATCACACTCCATTGCATGCGTAAAGGGCCTCCTTCACCTCAATTATATATGAGAGAGTGAGAGGAGAACATTTCCAATGATGCATGTGGGATAAATTGGACTAGGTTTATAAAATTCCATAGGCATGTAAAACACTAGGACTTCTCGAGTGGTCACCCATCCTAGTACTACTCTAGCCTGAGTGCACTTAATTGCAAAGTTCTAATGGGATCCGGTGCATTAACGCTATGATGTAGGCATGTACATAAGACAACTAGGAAATCATTAAATGATATCTGTAATTAACAAATTAAGATGACATTACGTTCCATTCCCCATCAAAAGGGTGAATATCATGGTTTATCAAAACCATAGGCTCAAAATGGTGATTCAGTGGAAGAGGTGGATGGCCACTAAGATCCATCTAGATCAGCATCTCCTATGAATCCATAACAAACTTCGAACAATGTTCTCCGAAGAATGGTTAGGATCATTTCCCTATATTCGAATCTAACGGTTCAGATCGTGATCACAGATCTATTGGTTTCTAGCCCTCTTTGGTACACAGGTGTTCCTCAGTCGAATCCATTGTTGACACCTGTCACTCTAACAATCATGTCGATTGCCACGTTGGCATGACATGTCATGTCAATGTCATATTCTCTCTCCTTGTGCTCGTAGGATAAGGCATGGAACCAAGAGCTGGAACCATTTTTCCTCACTCAACCTCAATGGTCGAGATTCATCCCTCAACCCTCCAATAGATCAACGGTCCCTGTTTATTCAGAATTTGTCTTCGACTACCATCCTAGCCTACTCTAATGAAGGGCCAGGATCTCTTATTTCACCAAATCAACAACTGATATTTATTCTCTCCACTTACCAATTAATGGTAGAGATCTATCCCTATCTATGGTCCATATCTTCTCTTAGAGTTTCTTCTATCGGAGTCCCGTATCAACCCCCCACTCGATCACTCTGAGACTAGTATATATACCGGTATATATACTAGGTATATATGTCGGTATATATACTTAGTATATATACCAGTATATATACTAGGTATATACTAGGTATATATACTTAGTATATATACCAGTATATATACCAGGTATATATGTCGGTATATATACTTAGTATATATGAGTATATAATATACTAAGTAAATATACCTAGTATATATATACTTAATATAGTATATGTTAGGAGGTATATATGTACTAGGCATTACTATAATATATAATATGTACATATACCGGTTTATATACTGAGTATATATACCTGTATATATACTGAGTATATATACCGATATATATACTGAGTATATATACCAATATATATACTGAGTATATATATCGACACATATACCTAGTATATATACCGATATATGCTTCTATATATACCGACATATATACCTAGTATATATACCAATATATATATATATATACTAAGTATATATACCGGTATGTATACTAAGTATATATATCGACATATATACTACGTATATATACCGGTATATATACAAGTATATATACCGGTATATAAACTAATTATATATATTGATATATATACTAAGTATATATACCAATATATATACAAGTATATATACCGATATATATATATATATATATACTAAGTATATATACCAATATATATCGACATATACACGGTATATGTGTTGGTATATATACTTACTATATATACCGGTATATATACCATAGATACATATTGAGGACTTCACAATTCTTGGGGGATGAAATCAAGGGCCTTAGGCCCTGAATGAAGATTCTCATGATCGATGGCCATGGAAGAGGCCTCCTTCCATCACTCATAACCTATGTAGAATATCTTTGGATTCCAACTTGACTTGTTGAGAGTCAACCTTTCTCCTAGACAAGGTGGCCTCCCTCGTTCAGTCCTATCAGGATCCCAACTACAATTACAAGATTTGTCATGTGTTCATCCAAAAAATGAGGGTTGGGTCGTTTATTTGTCCATTGTGGTCTCCGAGGAGTGAATGCTAGGAGGAGGTGAACCTGGCAGATAAATGAACCAACCCTTGTGTCCTAGGTACAAGCCAAGGTTGTCCCTCAAGAACCATGTCAGGGGCATCCTAAAAAATCCAAAGTATAAAACATGGTTAGCCAAAGTTCATAAGAGACATCAGTCCTTAAAACATACAAAGTAAGTTGCAACTTAAGATATAAGCCATGTAAGATAATTCACTTCAGTATCCCCTTCAAGCATCACACTAGCCTAGGACCCCATGTGAGTTACCAAGTTTAAGTATGGGAGGGTCTTAATCAATCCCTATTAGGTGTGCCACCTAGACATGAAATAAAATAACCTAGGTGGAGAGATAGGTCCGAAGAGTGACAAGGGAAAGTAAAACCCCACCAAGAGTAAGTTGGAAAATGATATGGTTGAGGGCTTACTTCATGGCTTATGGTGTCATAAATCCATCTCTATGAGTGTCTTTATGGACGGTGTGCTTTCTCTTGAGTTATCTAACATTTTCATGCCACCTTTTTCCAAACCTCTTTTTTCCTTTTTCTAGGCCATGATTTCATTTATAATTTGCAAATTTGTGGCTCCCCTTTTATAGGTTTGCAATTCTAGTTCCAGAAGCAAAATATCACCACTACTACTAGCACCATAAGTAGTGAGTAAGCATAGGCCATATCAAGGACATCATCTTCTTAGCTAGTTTTTTAAGCAATAGATCTAGTCGATAATGCAACAATTAATTTAGTGGGCACCCAGTAGAAGTTTCATATCCATACCCAGTTGGAGTTCTAGTAGGATATATAGTTCCAAATCCACCAACACTAGTGAAAGCACCGATTGGAGCACCAATTTAACCTATTGAAGCAACACAAGTAGCAACTTCTTTCCTATCCTAGCATCCCTGCCACCTGTTCCGAGATTTTGCACATATATACATGTTCCTATTTTTTGTACATCAATAGTGTGTAGAGTTGACCGAGCACCAACATCACTTGCACCATCGGGCTTTGCACCAAGACTTGAGTTTGGTATTTCATTTATTCCACCAAGGGTTTGCGAAAATTGGATAATGCCTTCGGATAACCTATTATGGTAGAACCCACTAGTATTAGGGTAGGATGAAATTACCAGGGAAAGGACCTACTAGGGAAGATCCTAGACCTAGATGACCTAGGAAAGAACACTACGAAGGACACTACCTAGAATAATACCTTGGGTAAGAACTTGGAGAAGAACTACATTCCATCGCTGGACTCAGTCTATTGGTATAAAGGCATGCGACTACCACATATAGCATGACTAACAGTGCCAGTAGTTGGGGTTGGAAAAGCACATGTTGTTTTTGTTGATCCAGTAATCCTGGGTTGACACATCGTTTATTCAATCGATGGTCTAGATTAACAACACATTACCTCCTAGAAATTAATGTCCATGCAACTTTGCTCTGCGCTTTTGTTCCCCACCATTGATTCCACTTATCCTCCGATCCAACAATGTTGCTTCTCAATTCTACGATCCTACTCGCACAACCTCAATCCAATTATTGGGATTTAATCATACGTTGGATGGGAGGTTGAAGTTGTTCTGGACTATATTACTGAAGTTCGATGACTTTTCTTTGTGATGACCCATAATCAAACGATCCAGATTCATTGATGGATCTGATACTTCTTTGACATAGGATTGATGTTTTGACGATCATGATTAATTCCTCATTGGATCAATGGTCCCCATGCATATACAATATGAAGCAATGTGGATCGTTGATCTTGAAGTGATCAACGACAAAGATTGTCCTATTATTCTTACACAATGATCATTGATCTGACAGTTCATGTGTGTCGATCCAGTTGTCCAATGATCCAATAAGTCTTGCACTCCCTTTCATATAATGGTCTACAATCAATACAAAGAGATCAACGATACCCGTGCCTTCCTCTACGATCTCGACAGTTACACACCTGTAAGAGATCTAGGATCATCGATCCTTTATAGTGATCTATGATCACATCAACGATGTCCTTCAGCGGTTCTATTCCCATGAGATACATCTTCTTCAAACTTGGAACAAAATCCTAAATCTTGCATCAAAACCATAAGGTTTTCAGTTCCAAAATTACACAGGTATCTCAGAGGCTTGCAAATATAATGATGAAGGGAAAATAAAGTAGAGAAAGAAATCATAATAATGAATTTCTCTCTCAAAATTATTTTCCCTTCCTTTTTCGCTTTTTGCAACAACCAAAATTATTCTCTTGGTACTTTACCAGTGGTCATTTGGGTTTTTAGCAAGCGGTGGATAATGACATCTTCACATATATCCACAAAAATTGTGTCATGTGGAGCCGTTGTAGAAGGGGGATTTCCTAATAGTTTGCAAAGTCAAACTCATTTGTGAGAATCAATTTATCCATTGTCACCATTGTCCCTATCACTTTGAATAATATGTTCAAGTAATTATTCCCCTCTCAAAACCGAAATGGTGGGTAAGATACATGGATGAAACCAATGTCAATTGGCTTCATTGGGAAAAGAGTCGTGATAGGTCTCTAAAACATCTTAACAACAAATAAATGCATATTAAATTCACCATGAAATCCCTTCCTTTCCTAGATGTTCTTATTGCTAGAAAACCTGATGGTTCTATTGCACATTGGGTTTACATAGAGAAAACCCACATCGAGCAATATTTGTATGCTAACTTCCATCATCACCCTTTACAAAAATATGAGGTTCTTAATACACTTATAACTCATGCTTTGAGAATCTTTGATGATGAACTTCTTATGCACGAGAGTGATCACCTTACATAAGTCTTTAAGGATAATGGACATGAATGTTGTGAAATAGAGAGAGTGATCACCTTACACAGGTCTTTAAGGATAATGGGTATGAAGGTTGTGAAATAGAGAGGGTGTTTGGAAGGGTGTAGAAGAAGATAAGAAGTCAAAACTTGAAAGATTAAGAGTTGATGTGGACGGTTTTACTTCCTTATATACAAAGAATAGTGGACAAAATTGCTAGGATTCTAAAGAGAAAACACATCAAGACTACGTTTTCTCCCCCAAACACAATTCACAAACTCCTTAAATTAGTGAAGAATTAAGTGGATCCCATACTTGCAAATGAGTCTATGAAATTTCATGCTCATATGGCAAGTCTTATATTGGTGAGATAGTATGTTCAATTCACGTCTAAGATAAAAGAACATGGAGCACACATTGAACAATTCACATAGAATCTTGGCTCTAGTGAAGCATTATAAAAAAACCAAACACCTCATATTCATATTCATGGACAACAATCAAGTGATAGTGAAAGTAGACCACTTCTTGAAAATAAGTATAAGAAAACCAATATAAATTGAAAAAGATTGTATGATAACTTGAATTGAGATGTAGTTCTCAAAATANACCAAACACCTCATATTCATATTCATGGACAACAATCAAGTGATAGTGAAAGTAGACCACTTCTTGAAAATAAGTATAAGAAAACCAATATAAATTGAAAAAGATTGTATGATAACTTGAATTGAGATGTAGTTCTCAAAATATCTGGAATTAGATAACATATACAGCCTGAGTGGGCCTAATGGTTAAGAACATGTGTTTCCTCTTAAGAGGTCACAAGTTCAAATCCAGAGGGGGTAGGGTATGTATACCTCCATAGAATTTACCAGTCAAATCGCTGGGCGGAGGGGGGTCCCTTGTCCCACAAACAAGGGGCTGTCATACACCAATTTGGTGTGGCCTGGCCGTGACCTTAAACATAGATTATTATTATTATTATTATATCATGGTTAACATTTGTATCGAGTTATAATACATTAGATATTTTAAGTTAGTTGATAATTATTTTGGAAATTAAGTTAATGAGATGAGAACATATTTTTTTATATATTATTTTTTAAATATCAATTTTTACAAGATTTGTGTAATAAGATTAATATGTTCTTAAAAAAAATTCATTTTTTTTAAACCTATTTTAATTATAAATTAACAAAAAATAAATACTAACATCTTATTTATTACACTAATTCTTTTTATATTATTGAAGGATTTAATATAAAAATATTAATGTAACCTATACTAACAAAATATTATTAAACCATTTTTATTATAAAAATTGAAATATCAAATTTTCATTTATATTAATATTTTAAATACACCTCCCCCGAATGGGGTGTTTCTGGGCTCAGAATGTGGACAAATTACGGGGAAGCCACATGGCCAGATGGCCGGCCACTTGGTGCTTGATCAGACCCACCCCCCTCATCCATCACCTCATGGTTTTAAAGCGCCCACCATCACTCTTCAAACTTCACTTGCGGCCCGCTTACCGCATACTCAGTTGCATGGGAGACTTCATTGAGCTGGGCATAATGCTTACTCAGTCCCATCCGCACCTCAACAATGAAACTCCTAAGGCCGTGCCCGGACGAGCTGATCTTCATTTTCTCCTTCGACGTCTCCATTTCCATATCTTCCTGGCTCTCAATTACTTCCTCCCCTCCTGGTGGGACGTCCACTCGACTTCTCGGACTTCTGGTTCGTGCCTCTCCTTTCTCTTGCACCTCCTCTGAGCTCTCCGTCCCAGGTCGACTGTAGTCACCGCCATGCCCCGCCTTAGAGGCAAGTCCAAAAGAGGGGCAGCCTGGTATGCGGCCAGAGGAAGGGAGGCGCCCAACTCTGACCCTCCCCTTGAATCCGAAGGCATCCCCTTCCTGACTCATGTCAAAGCTCCCACCCCTGCTGAACCTCTTCGTGAGACCACCCCGGACCTATCCTCGCTCTCGAATCCTTTCACATGCAGAATTGAGTGGTTTGACACCTTTGGTTATTTGTTGGGCTTCGCGCCTCCACCCCCCTCCCCTCCTCGTCGTCCTCCACCTCCACCTTCTCCCCCTCACCACCCCTCGTTGCTCCCTCTGCTCCCTCCGTTTATCAATCCTCCTCGTCCGACTCTCTGTTGTCCCCCCTGCTCCGTTCAACTTGTGACAGCTGTGAAGAAAGAGAAACTATCATGGTTTCATTGGACGACATCAAGAGGGGCCTAGGGGATGTCAAGTCAGCCTTACTTGAGCTGCAAATCAGAGAATCAGAACACTGGAGCTGTGTGGACCTTTTGATGTCCTTGCTACATGACCTCCGGCAAGCCATCGCGGACCGAGATAGGCTCGACATGGACAAATCTCAGGTGCGCCAAGCCTTCGCTGGGCCAAGGCTCGATCCAGGTTTTTAGTCAATTATGCTTCATGTTTATGTTCTCTTTTTTACCTTGGTAGCCCTGGGAGGCTGGCCAGCTCTGGGGAGTTTGGTCTGTGTTTTTTCTGTTCAATTTAGCAATCAACATTTCACCCTGCGTGACAACGTAGTCTCTTTTCTTGCATGTTCTACTCTTATTTTTTGGACAAGTGGCATATTTTTTGGATAAGTCGTAGTTGTAGTTTCCCAATAGGGCACAACTGCCACGTATAAATAGGTGCTACAGACAGATGTAATATCATTTTCTTGCAAGCTTTAATACAAACTTCTAACTTACAATTTTTTTTTTTTTAAATACATCTAAATAAAAACATAATAATTAATCTAAAATAAATATATTGATAATATTAATTAAAATACAAAATAATTGTGAAATATGCAACCAAAAAAATGGGAATTAGCCATTCATACAAATGAGAAATGCAAATCAAATTGAAAATATGAACTTTCAATATGATGTCTAAGGTAAATGGACAAACACTTCATTGTCTAAATAATTTAAACTTATATTAGAGAAAACCAAATCCATAATTTAAAACATGCTATTACATGATTATTTATTTTTTCTTTAATATCTTAAAAATTAAACTTTGTTATAACATAGGAGCATCCATCACCATTTTGTGATTATTACTTTATACTAGCACACTTTCTTCACCGCATTGATCCTTGCAACTGGTTCGACACCGATGATCTCTTTCATCAGGCGTGGTGGTGATCACGACAAACCGACGATGGTATGGCCGCATCAATCAAGCAAAGGGTGGTGTTAAAACTTCTTAATATGCTAGAAGTCGACAACAATGGCGAAACTTGTGCTGCACAGTTTACCAATGGATTCAAAGAATGAAATTTTCTGGACGTTGAAATGTTCGGAGCATCAATAATACAAGCATATCTATTCTACATAAGATCGAAGTACATGATTATACAGTCACGATGAGCCATTGCATTGATTACGGGCGTCCGACAGTTTCGAATGGCCATGCCGCAGAAAATCCCCCATCAAAAAACATGTCTGGGCTAAATATATCTCTATTCATATAATCGTGCATCTCGCTCGCATCGCAGGGATTTTAATACAATGCATATTGTTGATAGTTTTCAAACTCATCCTTGAAGTGCCAATTTTCACCGAGGCATTTCAAATCTGATTTTTCCAGAAAACCCTCAACGGACAAGCTTTCCTTGGGAGATTGACAGACTTGGTCCTTCAAGTCCAGAACGGGGCTTGAGGGAATGCCGAGATCATCATCCGAAGCCTCTAAGAGATAACACAGATCAATCCCCGAGTTCGAAATGAGGCTTTGGTTGCTAGAGATATTGGAGGCCGACAAATTATCCTCCGAGTTGGGGGCATAAAAAGTGGAACATGTCGTGCTGAGCTTCTCATGACACCACTTACAAAATCCTCACTTGGAGCGAATTCTTCTTCTTCAAATGGGGTTTTGTCTAATTGCAACAGATGACAAAACCGGTCCGTTTTTTCATCGTTGAAGCATTTTGGTTCCCGTACATTAGTGGAATCCGGCAGAACCCCTTACTCTCGGCCTCGTTTTCTGAGTGTCTCCGACATGTTTGACAGAATGCCCCGAGATTCGAACGCCGAACGCAACGGTGAAACTGAGACGAGAGGAGATGGCCATGATATACCTAGTCGGCCATTGAGCTGCAACAATGCTTTTCTGTAATTATTTACTATGCGCTTCTTCGAAATGTTCGGTTATAGGCCTTAGGGATGCTTTGAGAGATTGCTCCAGAGTGCATCTCTTGCACTTGCATATACAAAACCTAGCGCTGGCATATGGCTTCAGATCGAGGCAAGGAAACAAATGTTCTTTCATTTATGAGTCGAAGAGCCAGTAGATTTTGGAGCTCAAAAAAGCACCATGAATTCCATTACACGATTTTCCATACCCTGAATTCGCATCAAAGAACCCTTAGATATTCTTAGCTAGCTGCAACCATGACTCCTGAATTTTGAGGAGAAGATATCCGTGGAGCTCCTTCCTTTGCTCAAATGAAGACTTGCGTAAGTGCAACCTACTACGTCAGAGGGAAGGCCAACACAGGATGTCTGGATTGGGCCATAAAACTTTCCTCATGGGCGCTGCCTGGATCTGAAGTGCAGAGCATTCTTGATTTCTATTCCCGTGAGGTAACCTGCGTTTGTCTTTCGAATGAAGCGTGCCTAGTTTAAATTTCAAATTTCAAATTTTGAATTGAAGCGCGCCTAGTTTAAATTTCAAATTTCAAATTTAAATGGATGTGGAATAGTTCAGGAAGGTACCTGCAGCTTTAATGGTTTAGATGTACAACGTCCATGTCAACCTGATTGCTGATGGAGGAGGTGGAGACGCCGTTTGGAGGAATGGAATCACTGGAATATCATGCCATGCATGTCATGTATGTGAGATAGATGACGTACTTGGGTACGTATACACATGCACTAAGCAATCATTTGCTTAGTGCATGGTGGATAAGGCTTGCCCTTAAAAGTATGGATGTGTACATATTCTACAACGATTGTACAGACGAAGATTTATCAGTTTGATTAATTAACTTTTGATTTGTACGGCAACAGAACTAGTACGAATCGCCAGTTGTTGTACAGGGACCAAAGTGGTACGCATCAACACAACTTATGTTGTTGTACAACGATTTTTGTATGGATTGGTCTTAAACTTGATCGTACGAATTGTTAATTAAAATTATGTGCTTCAATTAAATGGTACAGACAATGAATCGATTTTTGTAGTCCTCAATTAAAATTGGCAGCTTGTATGTTCTTCAATTACAATTGTATAGTTTGCAATTAATTCAGCGGTTGAATGGACAACAATCATTGTCAAAATCGTAGAAACTGACTTCTCTCTTCTCTCTTTTTTACAAAATTTGTAGCAGGATATTTCTTTTTATAATTTTGGAATTTAAAATGGCCAAAGACTGATTTGTGGTCAAGGGCCTGCAACATAAAAATATTCTACTAAAATGGGTATGTTGCAAAAGCCAACAATTTTGTTTCCAAGGGAAAAGAGATTTGACCAAAGGTCAGGTGGCCAAAGGCCAAAATTAGGCCTTGCTCTGATACCAAATGTAGTGAACTAGTTTGGTTCAAACTACACACATCCAAGACATTTCAAATACTACAAAGAAATCCATAAGGATAATTAAATAAATGTATATAAGAATATGAATATGAAAGATAGATGATACAACTGAGAATGAGGGTCGTATATATACGCACACAGGGGTGCTCTTTCATGAAGAGACATGACCTTTCATTATAAGGTGTCTCTTCATTATTAATCATCAATTATTGATTATTTATTAGTATTTATATTTTATATGTATTTTTGTTGTTACAAAATTCCACCAAGCCCTTCCTTGCATGCATCAATGCACACCATGAAATCCCCCTCTAGATCTACAATTTTCAATATTGGTGCACTTGTCAATAAGTCCTTCAAATGTTGAAATCTTTCTTCACATTCAAAGGTCCATTCAAACTTTATCCCCTTCTTTTACAAAGAAGTGACGGGATGTGCAATTTTTGAAAATCCTCCAATAAACCTTCTATAATAACCTACAAGTCCCATGAATGATATGACCTATGTAACATTATTGGGTCTAGGCCATCCTTTGATTGCATCAATCTTGTCTGGATCCATTGTTATGCCTTCCTCTTAAATTATATGCCCCAAGTAGTGGATCTGCTTTTGATAGAAGGAACATTTCCTCAATTTGGCATACAATCGATGCTCCCTTAACACCTGAACACCATCCTTAAGTGTTACTCATGTTTGTCTTCTTAATTATAATAGCTAAGTATGTCATCCAAGAAGACAATGACAAACTTATCCAAATAATTTCTAAAAATACCATTCATCAAACACATAAAGACAACTGGTGCATTTGTCAATCCAAATGCCACCACCATAAATTCACAATGCCCATATCTAGTTTTAAAAGTTGTCTTACTAATATATTCATCTTTTATCCTCACCTGATGGTACCTTGACCTCGATTCTATCTTGGAATTACCTTTACTCCTCTTAGTTGGTGGAAGAGATCATCAATTATGGGGAGAGTGCACTTGTTCTTCATTGCATCTTTATTCAAGTGCATAAAATCATTGCACAACCTTAAGGTTCCATCCTTCTTCTTTACAAATAGTATTGGTGCTCCCCAAGGTGAGACACTTGGGTGTATGTACCCTTTATTTAGAAATTCTCTCAATTCTTGTATGCTCATTTTGTAAGGAGTTTTGGATGTTGGGGCATCTCCAAGCATTAAGTCAATAGAGAAATCTATGTCTCTCTTGGGTGGAAAACTTGATATCTCCCCAAATACATCATCATACTCTTGCAACACTGAAAAATCTTCAAGAATTGGGATTTTCCCCTTAGCTGGCTCTTCCACATGAGCTGCAAACAATTGGCAGCCTTTTCTAAAGCATCTCTTTAGATGTAAGGCTGAAGTTTTCCTTATATAAATAGGTCTTGGGATCCCCTTCACCAAAGTCTGTTTTCATTGTTCATTAATACATGAAAATGTCTTGTTATGATAGTCTAACATAGCATGATGTTGGTCCAACCAATCCTTTCCACATAAGATTCCAATGGTATGATATTCATATCTACAACAATTGTTTACTCCATTCAAGTCTATGGGACAACTCCTAACAATCCCATCAATTCTTCTTTTGGTCCCTGTGGCTAGTTGTACCAACCATGATTTTTCTAGCTTATCTCTCTTCAAGCAAAATATGCCTGCTATATTAGGATCAATGTAAGTATGACTTTCTCCCGAGTTAATTAAAATAGCAACATGATGATTCGTAATGTTACCTTCCACTTCAATCATGTGAGATTGATGTTCTGCCTATCGATTATCTAGGGATGCATATATCCTTGGAATGATTATACCCACATCGTCTATTATAGTGTATTATTGAATATTGTGCACAATCATCATTCTATCCACTCTATGAGGGCAACCTATGTACCTGTGATCTCCCTTACAACCCCAACACTTGATTGGTTCTCTTCTCTTTTCCCCAAATATTCTGCCATCTTGGAATCACTTTGAGTTGCCTGACCTTGCTGATAAGAATTGGAGCTATTTGTGGAGAAAGGTGGCTTGAACCCTTTCCTCCTTTGATCCACTTTTTCATTCTACTTGTCTCTCCAAGATCCACTTTTTCATTCTGCTTGTCTCTCCAAGACTTTAACACCACCGCTCTTACTTTGTTATGCTCATATAGGTACTTGGCCTTCCTAATGGCGTCCTCCATATTCCTAGGTTCATTAAATTGAATCATATCTCTGTAAAATGATGGCATCCCACTCGAAAAATATTTGAATTGTAGCCTTCTTGTCCTTGATGAATCCCACATACCTCTGTATGTCTAGGCATTTTTTCTCATATTCTTCCATAGTCATGTTCCCCAACTTGAGTTCAAAGAACACTTGCATCGTTTTGGCATAATAATGCTTTGAGAGGTATTATTGTTTGAAATACCTTTTAAACTACTTCCAAGAAACTTTCTTTTCATCAATATGCTTAACCTACTTCGTTCGGTCCCACCACACAAAATCTCTCCCTTGAAGATTGTAGATGACAATCCTTGCTTCAAGGTTCAATGAGTAATTGTATAATTGAAAATACTTTTTGGTTCCAAGAAACCATGCCTTAGCCTCTTCCCCTTTCTTGTTATCCCCATCAAAAGTTGGTGGCTTAAGCTTCTTGAGCTCCCCTTGCAGATTGTTCGATTCATGCCTTCTCCTCTTATGCCAGATAGGAGACATTTTTTGACCGCTTTGTGATTATGCAGATGGATATAGTTTCTCGATAGAATGAGATGATGTCTATGAGTTCTACTAACACTTCTTAAGTGCCTAGATCTTTTGTAGTTCTCCCTTCTGACATGCGGCCTACCTTATTCCTCACGTCTTGAACCTAAGTCGACCTTAATTTTCCTTTGCAATTGGTTCAAACTCTGTAGCAGTTGAGAGTTTATATGCTTATGTTTTTCTTGGGATTTTATTATTCTCTAGTCATTATCAACCTTGTAGCTTTGTACGTCCACCCTCAGACTCTTCATGGTCTCCACCAACTCCACTAGATCCATCCTACTTCTATGGCCATTGGATTCAGTTTCTTCATGGTTGTGGGTTCCGTGAGCATCCTCCTTATTCTTGGTCCTCAAGCTAACTTGGATATGTTTTGAAAGTAACACTAACTCTACAAGCAATGCTATTAAACATTATGTGTATGGTAAAATTTTCACTAATCAGACATAATCATTTCTAAATCATCTTTCCAATGACTAAAGTCATGTATCATTCTAAATTCCGAGTTGAGAGTTAGAGTTCTCTGAAATCAACCATTTTTCCCCCCTTTTTTGTTCTTGTCTCACTAGTGTAATTAATCTCGGAGGCCAACTTAGGCCACCTATAGAAGAAAATATGTTAGAAAATAGAAAAAAAAAATTGTATGGAGCACTGATAATACATGTGATAGTGAGTACACAACAACTTGCGGAATTTTGTTTCGATGTTCTAGTCGAATTCTACAACAATATGGAATATTCGACTGAATCCTTTTTACACTTTTTCTATAAGAGTTTTTACCAAAAATGCAGAGCTGGAAGATCTTTGCTAAGACAAAGTGGTCTAGATTACAAAGAAGAAAAAATGTTGACCTATATAATTTTTCGATATTTGTGATTTGGTGACCTTTTTCCTCCTAAGAAGATCTCATAAATCCCCAAAAAGTCTACCAGAATAGTGGATTTTGGCATTTTTCCACATCCCCATTCTGAACCACTTGGAATTCAACCAAATCTTCCACGAAGTATTTTTGTGTCTACTTCCTTGACTTACCATAAAAATTTCCTCAGTCACCGAGCCCTCGTCAAGGAGTAGCAACACGTTCTTAAAAAATGACTAATTTACCATTTCTAGAAATCCAGAGTAGAATTGACTAATAGCCTTCACTGACACTTTATTGTCCTCTTCACCGTAGACATACCCACAAAATTTCATTTGAATATGGTCATTTTTTCTCTTATTATGGCCAAAACAAGATTTTGGCTCCAAACTTGTTTTTTTAATAACCTTATCTTTGTCAACATGGTCATCCTCTTGGTTTTTTAAGAACATTGATGCACTAATCTATACTCTGAACCCTCAAATGTGTTCTCCTCTGAACCATCTTTCCAATTTTGTGCTTATTGGAGGGTTGAGTCGACTTCCCTAACCAATCAACCATTGTAATATGCCGGTCGACTAGGAAATCAAGCCGGTCGATTGTCGGGTCAAATTGATCTGAATCTTAGGGGGGTTTACTGATTAGGGGATCAAATTTTGCTCAAAAATTCAAAGTGCTCGGAATCGCTTGAAATCGAATGAGAGTGTAGGCCTCATCGTTGCGAACCCAACGCAACTCGTTTCGTTTCAAACGGACGTCGGGAGCAAGAGATATCATGATCTGTTCGAATCATCAAACAAGTAAAAAAAGGATGCTGACTGTGCAGTCCGTACAGGCTGATGTGGCAGGGGCCGTACGCTGATGTGGCAGAGACTGTACGTCCGTACGCTGATGTGGCATGTGATGACGTGGTAGTTTTTGATTGGCCGATGTGGTCGAATTATGATGTGACACGTGGCATCATTTTGGTTAATGGTGTGGTGCCACGTGGCCCAGTCATGGGCTGCCACGTGGCACCCCGTTATTGACTATGTATTGTTGTTTAAACTGTTATGGAGTCAGTGGGGGTCGAACCCCGGACCTCCCCTATGGTTCTGCGTTTTGGTAGAGTGTGGGCTACCACTAGCCCACACAGTGTTCCTTATTAACCATATGTTTTAAAATATATTTAAATTTGAATTATGTTGTAAATGGCGGGGGGTCGGGCCGGGGCTTAGCCCCGACCCACGGTTCTATTGCTTTAATACATATGACCATTACTATATGCGGGAGTTGTGTTACAAACGAGGCCCAACCCCCGGTCGCACTTATGCTACATACGACCATACCCTCCGTTATTGCGCGCGCGAGGTTTTCAAATGGTTAGCCCGTGGTTATATGTGTGACCGCATGTGACCACAACAGAGAGCGCGGGGGTTTGAAACGGTTGATTTTTTGTGTTAGCCCAAGGTCCTATGGTGACCGCATGTGCCCGGGAGCTTGGCGGTTAGGGGTTGGCGCGCCCATAACCGTCCTACAGTTCGCACCGTTTGCGCGGTTGCGTTCGGTGCCAGGTTTTTACGCTTTAAATAGCATGTGTGCTAGGTTGAATGAACAAGGGTGCAATTTGTAGATGCAGAGACAACAAGTTTGAAGAGGGGACTTCCAGGAAGCCTAACTTCTTCGTTTTTTGGCCAAACGAGGTGCCAAAAAAACCCAACTAGGGGTTTTTGGACGCTCTGAAGCCATTGGAGCAGTCTATTGGTCAATTTGAGCATTGTAAAGCACGTTTTTGAGTACTTTGAGCAATTAATAATAATGATCCATTGGAAGCTGGACCAGGAGATGTAGCCCAAGAGAGGGGTGAACTCCTTTATCATTTGCTGTGTTATGTGCTTATGTTCATTGATTATGTTGCTGTTTATTTGTGTCTTAAATGAGTAAATCCTATTAATGATGTGTTGCAAAGTTGATCCATTTTCTTTTAACACATAAAATTTACTTGCAAATATTTCCAAGTTTACAAGTCTTCTTCATTTTTAGATCAAGTTGGTATCAGAGCACTGGTTTTTGAAGACTTGATTATTTTGCAAGTGTTTTGTTTTCTGATGCTCACAAGGTTGAAACTCACAAGAGGAGAAGGTCAACTTGTGGAGCCAAGTTCTCATCCTTCAAGGAGGAAGTATATACAATCACCGCAAGTTTCAAGGAGGCATTCACCAAGTATGGCTCATGAAGAAAGTCATGAAC
>SNQJ01S0046766.1:34983-48551 GCA_010110895.2 Picea sitchensis
TTTTTTTTTTTTTTTAAATACTTAACACGTTATTCATCCTAAGTTCGTCTAGGTTCATTCATTTATCAAAATAACGTGACATGCCCTTCAGGATGCACTAGGTGCTCCAAGGGTTCCACTCCCCTCTTTCCATTTTTCTTGCGCGACGTGCCCTTCAGGATGCGCCACGTGCTCCAAGGGTGTCACTCACCTCTTGACTGACTTGGTAGACATCGAAAACCCTTGGAGTCAATACTCTGCTAGGTGAAATTGTGGGAGACTAAGGGCCTCTAAGAAATAAGGACCCTGCCTTATTGAGCGCCCCTTAGAATCATCGTGAGCGACTGTCGCAGTCTGCTCTCATGACATCATGGGTCCTCTCGAACTAGGTAATCGTTAACCTACAGTTTGAGCCATGGCATGAGTGCTAGTAGGCTGTGGTAGGGATGCTATCCACACCTCTCCCTCAACATCTCTGGTAGTCATGCATGATCCCTTTACTCCACATGTGAGTCTGGTTGGCAAGCTATAGTCAGCCTGCATCATCATCAAATCGTGTCAGAATATATCCATATCATATCATCTAATCAGATGTGCTAATATCATAGTAAAAACAATAAAACTACAATGGTACATTCCCCGACTCGATCCAAAGTCCAAGGGGTTCCATCGATGCCTTTGCATCCTCGAGGTCCAAAATCTTGCACACTTAGTAGAACGGAGTCAATAACACCTGTCTATGTCAATGTAGTAAAACAACATGTCATCAACCCATAATGCCTCATAATCAAAATCAAAAGTTTTAATAACATAATAATCCGGATCACTTGCGAGCAAGTGTCCTTAAAGAATAAGTTCGCTCAGTGCGCTAGAGCGGGATGTTACATACACCCCCTCTTGGTCTAAACTTCATCTCGAAGTTTCACAGTATAAATGTTGAAATAAAGTGTATCAGAGTTTCATATGTCTATCTATCAAACAAATATGGAAATTGTTGGCGCATATCGTATGCATCCTCCCAGGTCGCCGAGTGCAGACTATAATTGTCCCACTAGACCTTGACTTGCTCTATCGTTCGACGCTGTAGCTGTCGAACGCGATGATCCAAGATGTGGATCGACTCAGCTATGAGATTCCCCTCATCCGATACCTACAAGGAACTCATGTCAATAACATGCATAGGGTCACTAATATAATGTCTCAAAACAGATACATGAAAAACGTTGTGCATACGCCTCAAAGAATCAGGAAAGGCTAGTCGATATGCCATGGGCCCCTTTCTCTCCACAATCTTGAAAGGTCCCACAAACCTAGGAGAGATTTTAGCTCCCTTATTGTTTGCATTTGCTCTTCCATTTATTGGATCGCTTTTGGTCCTACCAGGACCCTATCCTCAATCCAATCCCAACTCAAAGGCGTCTGACATGGTCGCCCATAAAGAAACTCGAAAGGTGCCATCTTAATGGTGCTCTGGTAACTGTTGTTGTAAGAAAACTCCACTAGTGGCAAGAATTCTTCCCAACACTTTTGTTGGTCCATCACATACATGCGCAACATGTCCTACAAGGTTTAGTTTGTTCATTCGGTTTGCCCGTCATTCTCTGGGTGATACGTTGTACTAAAGTTAAGTTGGGTTCCCAAGGCCTCTTGGAAACTCGTCCAAAATTATCCAGTAAACACTGATCCTCGATCAGATATAATCCTCTTAGGCATGCCATGTAGCCTCACAATCTCACTGATGAAAACTCTAGCTATGTTAGGTTCCTGATACGTCGTACGCACAGGAATAAAGTGAGCACTCTTCGTTAGAGTGTCTACTACTACTAAAATTGAGTCGTGTCTCCTTGCCGTCAGTGGCAATCCAACAATAAAATATATTGAAATAACCTCCCATTTTGATTTCAGAATAGCGTGTGGTTGTAGTAATCTTGCTGGGTGTCTATGTTCATCCTTTACCTGCTGACATTCTAGACATCTGGCAACATAGTTGACTATGTCTACCTTCATTCCCTTCTAGAAGAATAAGCATTTAAGGTCTACCCTCATCTTCATGACTCTCGGGTGAGCCATGTAAACTTCTCTATGATCCTTGCTCAAGATAAACATCCTCAACTCGTCATTCGGCGGTACGTAGATACAATTTTTAAACCTCAATAATCCATCGCTATCAAATGAAAATCCTTCAAATCGTGGTACCATCATTGTGTTTTGTCCAATAAAACCCTCGAACTCTTTGTACCAGTCATCGTCAAGCTATAAAGTTAGAATCTTTTCATGTAGATTCATCTAAAGCTGCAGCACTGAAAATATGCGTGGCCTCCTACTCAATGCATCCACCACTTGGTTCACTGTTCCTTTTATGTAAGTAATCTCGAAGTCGTACTCGCTAAGCAATTCTGACCAACGTCCTTGTCACGCGTTCAGGTCGCTTTGCGTAAAGATGTGTTGTAGTCCACAGTGGTCAATATTTAGTTCAATTTTTTTTCCAACAAGGTAGTGTCTCCAAACCTTCAAGGCATATACGATGGCTACCAACTCCAAATCGTGCGTCGTGTAGTTCTCCTCATGCCTTCTTAGTTTCCTCAAAATGTAAGCAATCACTCATTCGTCTTGCATCAAGACCCCGCCTAAGCCTTCCTTGGATGCGTCTGTGCATGCCAAGAAGTCCACGTCCATGTCAGGGACCTTTAGTATCGGTGTTGTTGTCAACAACTCCTTGAGCCTCCAAAATGATTCCACACATTTATCGGTCCAAACAAACTTCTTGTTCTTCTTTTGCAACTCCATGATCGGATTTTCTATCTTTGAAATTCCCTCGATGAACCATCGATAGTATCCTGCTAAACCCATGAAGCTACGCACTTCCAGAACATTCATTGGCGCATGCCATTCCATAATAGCCTCGACCTTTGTTGGATCCACAGAGATGCCTTCGCCAGAGATGACATGCCCTAAGTAGTGAATCTTTGATTGATAAAAAGAGCATTTGGACAACTTCCCATACAATTTGTGCTCTCGCAGACACTGTAGTACCAAGTGCAAGTGCTCATCATGCTCCTATGTCGTCCGTGAGTAGATCAAAATATCATCAATGAATACTTGGACGAACTTGTCCAGGTACTTGCGGAACACCCCATTCATCAAACTCATAAATACCCCTGGGGTGTTTGTCAGTCCAAATAGTAAAACAATAAACTTGTAATGCCCAAACCTTGTATTAAAGGCAGTCTTAGGGACGTCATACTCCTTGATCTGTAACTGGTGATACCCTGATCGCAAATCAATATTGGAGAACATCGTCACGCCCTTCATTTGATCGAACAAATCATCAATCATCGGCATCGGATATTGATTCTTGATCATGGCCTTGTTCAATTGACGGTAGTCAATGCAGAGCCTCCATGACCCATCCTTATTTTGTATGAAATAAAAGGTGCACCCCACAGTGACACACTAGGACGTATCAGTCCCAGGTCCAGCAACGCCTTCAATTGCATTTTCAACTCTTGTAACTACGAGGTCGACATCCGATAAGGTGTCCTTACTATCAGTTAAATCCCCAATTTTAGGTCTAAGGTAAACTCTAATTCCCTCTCCGGTGGCATCCCAGGTAACTCCTCCAGAAATACATTCGCAAACTCTCTCACCACCGGAAGGTGTTCTAGACCTTCCACTACTCCCTTCTCATTTAACGCAAGGATCGCATAAATCTTACATCCCTTGTGCATGATCTTCCGAAGCTGCAAGGAAGAAATGAACCTCAGCGAAATTCCCTGGTTCCACCCTACAATCACACGTCTCTGTCCCTCATCATTGACCAAGCTCAACCGTTTCATCTTATAGTTGAGTATCGCCTCATGCGATTCCAACTAGTCCATACCAATCATGACATCATAAGATCCTAAGATCATGACGTACAGGTTGGCCCTTGTGACAAACTCTCCCAGGTTAAGGATATAGCCTGTAACCTTTCCTCCAACCTTTTGTTTGGCTCCCGAGACCATCTCTATGAAGATTAACTTGTCTTATTCAACTGCCTTTACCTTAATCCTTTTTAGCACTGCACCAGAAATGAAACTCTCGGTAGCACCGGGATCTATCAAATTACTAAGGGTCTGGTCAGCGACGGTACCTGTCGTCTCGAGCACAGTTGACTGATGCTCCGCCTGGCGCTTATTCACCACTGCATGAATCCGATGGGCCTTTCCCATATCTCCCACGGTAGTGGGTCCAGCTGATATAGATGCTCTAGTCCTCTCCACGGGGTAGTCGCGCTGGTAGTGTGGCTCCCCACATGTCCAACACCCCTTCTTCAGCCCAGTAGTCCTGGTACATGAAGTAGAAGATGACGGCCCATTGGCCTGGAATCCTGGTCTGTTATGCTAAACAAGCCTAAACTACTGCTGTTGCGGTCAACGTTGCTGCTGATGCTATTGAGGTGTCAGTCGCCAAGGTGTAGTGAAAGTGGATCCCCAATGGAAACCACGATATCCTAGCGTATGTCTGGTCGGTGTCTGATGTTGATGTGCTCCAAATGACACCTGCCCTGCTGGTCTCGCTGGAGTCCTGGTCTGACTCTCGCTGATAAGTTCCTCCTCTACTATGAGGGCCTTCTGGATGACATCATGCAAGGTTTGAGGCATCAAAATCCTGACCTTTGCACGTATGCTGCCATTATGGATGAACACGAACCTGTTGACCTTAAGTTTCTCAGTGTTAAAGTGAGGAGCATACCGGAGCAGCTCCATAAAACAGGCCTCGTACTTGAGCACCGTACGACCACCCTGTTGTAAGGCGTTGAACTCGTTGAGCTGACACTCAATGAATTCCTCTGAAAGGTATCTCTCTCAGAACCGTTCCTCAAACAGTTCCCATGACACATCTTTGATGCAAGAGCATCGCCAGTAGTAAGTGAGCGTGAAGGCAGAAGACAGCTGGGACAAGCGCTAACACATTTCAGCACGTTGCAAAAGTGTTTTGGAATGTTTTAAAATAAATGCATAGATATTAATGTAATAGTTAAAGAGAGGTGCACTTGCATATTGTAAACAGATCATGAGTGATTCACTCTCATCTGTAGTAGGTAGAGGCATTTATGCATAGTTAATGAAAGTAGGTAGATTTGAATGTAGATTAGACAGTTTAGAGCATAGGAGGGAAAATCGACTATAGACACCCTCACCTTTGTATCATTGTAACATTATCAATCAAAGTATTGTATCATTGAGCATAGAGCAGAAAGAGAGAGTTGTAGCAGAAAGTAGTAGAGAAGAACCCATGTACAGAAGTTCTGAATTAATATATGAAGCTTTGATTCAGATTCATGGTGTTATGATGTTTTCTGTGTATACATGTTGAATGGTATGCTTATGGTTGTTTATTGTCTCTGTTACGCATTTGCTTTAATATTGTGTGAATGTATGATTTCATGTTGAATGTTTGAAGTTTGAGAGAGAGAGAGAATGAGTTTCAATTGTTTCTCTTCCCGAGTGAGAAGTTCCTGCAAGGAGTGCAGTGAAATTTTCTGCAAGGAGTGTGTTGATGGAGGCTCAGAGTTTATCTCTGAAATCTCAGGAGAGATACCATTGTTCTCATTCCTGCAGAAGTGCAGGTGAAGCACAGAAGTTGTGCAAGGTGTGCGCAGGCTGGTTGAAAGCTTAGAACTTAGCAACAAAGAGAAGAGTTGAAGGACTGTTGTTGTAGAAAAGTGCATAGAGTCGTGAACTCAAATACTTAAAAGTATTTGAGGGATTTCCGCAAGGAGTGCGTGCAAGAGTCTTTTCGAAGGCTCGAAATCGCAAAGAAATCTTAGAAGGGGTAGCGCCATGGAGGAAAAGGGTGAACTACTTCGAAGGGAGACAAGGGTCGAGGTCATCCAGCGAAAGTTAAGTTTCAGTGGAAGAACCTTGGTTTATTTCGCATGACTTATCAAGGAGCAACGAGCCGTTGAAATTCTCTGTGGAGAATTCCTGAAATAGCGAGGACCGTAGGATCTAGAGAAGTTGCAGGGTGGTTAGAGGCAGGCTATATTTCCACTCTAGGATCCAGAATCAATGTGGACCGTTGATCATGCGTTGCACAAGCCGTCAGATCATTTCGACATTTCGGGGATCCTAACGACGAGGAGTTGAGCATAGTGAATCGAAAATCCCGAAGTCGCGAGTTGTGACAGAAAGTGGATTAGAGTTTCGATATTTTGGCACTTCGGGTATCGAGAGATGGAGGAGGCAGCGCTTTGGGAGTGAAAGTCCTGAAGAGACGAAAGCTAGGAAGAGTGACAGTTGGTATTAGTCTACGTCAAAGGTAGAAAAACCGCAAGGACGACAGGTGGCGTACTTGTCGCTAGGGGAAGTCAAACCTTGTTGACCATTTCGGGGTTCAGAGGTCGAAGGACGGAGAGCCTTGCATCTAGATTCACGAAATCGCGAAGTCTGAAATCCCGATGAAGTGAGAAGCCCATTGAAAAGTCACCCTTTGTTGAGTGCATAGGAATTCGGAAATTTGGGTTTCGGAGGTTGTAGGGACAGGAACCCTTGACATCAGGGATCATGAAATTGTGAAACCCGAAGTTACAAACTTGCGAAGGGCACGATCCTATTTTGGGTCAGGAGATTTGGTTTGATGCAGCATGTTTGATCACACAGGCACACCCATAAGGACATGTGGATACATTGTTATGTATGAAGGGTATTTCCAGAGGGGAATCCAAAGAGTCAATTAGACTCAAAGGGTAGATTAGAGAGATCATGTGTGGACCTTGGACCTGAGGGTTTGGGGGTCTACGTCAAAGTGGTATCAGATCTTGACTCTGTTTTTATATTTCAGGAAGAGAAAGCGAGAAGGAGAAGAAGATAAAACATTTCTCAGCCATGCCGTCGAGAAGAATAGATAGACAAATGCCTAATCTAGTAGTGGAAATGGAAATGCGTGAACTACGTGCTAGGCTTGATGACATGGAGAAGGCACAGAGGCACACAGTCAACGTTGGGGATATCAATGAGGCTGACAGTGAGAATGAAGTTGGACACGAAGAAGAAGTTGCAGTCAAAGATGTAGTAGATTAACACCTATTTAGGGTTGTTGCAAGGATAGGTGCTAGGGCAAAGATGGAGATTCCCATGTATGAAGGAAACCTAGATGTTGAAGAGCTTCTAGATTAGATTAGGGCTCTGGATAAGTACTTTGATTATGAGGATGTCGAGGAAGAAAAGAAGGTCAAACATCTTGTCATGAGATTTAAAGGGCATGCAAAATTATGGTGGGATGAATTGCAGGCTGACAGACGCTGCAAAGGCAAGCAGAAAACCAAGAGTTGGGATAGAATGGTTGCGAAGATGAAAGCCAAATTCATACCCAAGGATTATCAAATCACTCTGTTTCGGAGGATGCAGAATTTGAGACAGAAGCTGATGCCAGTGAAGGAATACACTGAATAATTCTACAAACTAAACATTAGAGCAGGTCATCGGGAAAGCGATGATGAAAAGGTTTCCAGGTACATGAATGGTCTATGATATGACATTCAGGATGAGATGAGCATGATGATCATTCAGACTGTAGAAGATGCTTATCATATGGCTCTGAAAGCTGAAGAGAAGCTGAGTCGAAAGCAAGGTCAAAGAGGCCGAGGCAGAAGTCAATCCAGAGGCAAAGCAGTTGCCCAAGATAGAGCTCAGAAACCTCAAGAAGAGGGAAAAAACCCTCAAACTCATCATGAGAGAGGAGGAAGCTCACAGAGAGGATAGTATGCTGATAGAAATAATTTTCCTTGAACCAGAGGAAGAGGAAGAGGCAAAGGTGGAGAAATAAAATTCTTTACCTTTGGGAAAAATGGACACAAATCCTATGAATGTCCAGATGGAAAGAAAGAAGGAGGTGAAACTCACATTATTGAAGCAGAAAGATGAAATGTTGAGGCAGAAAATGCTAAGGGAAGAAGATCACTAATGATGAGAAAATTTCTCTTAACGCCAGAAAAGGAGGCGAAGAACCCATCCCAAAGGAACAGACTTTTGCAGACTGCTTGCAAGACCAAACACAGGGTATGCAAAGTCATCGTGGATAGTGGTAGCATGGACAATATCATTTCTACAGAGATGGTAGAAAATTTGGAGCTAGAGACTGTCGTACATCCAAGCCCATACAGAGTTTCGTGGCTACAAAAAGGACATCAGGTAAATTTCACTAAACAATGTTTAGCTGAATTTAAAATAGGAGGATATAAGGATGAAATACTATGTGAGGTCATTCCCATGGATGTTTGTCATCTATTGCTGGGTAGACCATGGAAATATGATAGGAATGTGATTCATGATGGGAGAAATAACACATACACCCTGGAGAAGAATGGGAGAACTCACATGCTGTTGCTGATTAAGGATAAAGAAACGAAACCAGAAGTGAGCAACACTGTACTTCTAATGAGTGGGAAGGAACTTATTAATGAGGTTAAGAAGAAGGAAGACACACAATTTATTATGGTCAGGAAGCCTAGAATTGTGTTGACCAGTACAAGAGTGGATGATTTACCAGATGAAATCTAGAAGTTGCTGGAAGAGTTCGTTGATATAGTAGTGGATGAACTACCTCGTTTGTTGCCACCGATCAGAAGTATAAGTCATCATATTGACCTTATACCTAGAGCTAGTTTACCAAACAAAGTAGCATATAGATCGACGCCACTCGAGAATGAGGAAGTCAAAAGAAAAGTCCATGACTTAATGGACAAAGGATTGGTTTGAGAAAGCTTGAGTCCATGCGTTGTTCCAACAGTGCTCAGCCCAAATAAAGATGGAGGCTGGAGGATGTGCACAAACTCAAGGGAAATCAACAAGATTACCATCAGATATAGATTTCCATTGCCAAGAATGGATGATTTGATGGATTGCTTGAGTGGGGAATTTTTTTTTTCAAAGATTGATTTGAAAAGTGGGTATCATCAAATTCGAATGATAGAAGGTGATGAATGGAAGAAAACATTCAAGATGAACGAAGGGATGTATGAATGGCTTGTTATGCCATTTGGCTTAACAAATGCACCTAGTACTTTCATGAGGTTGATGAACGAAATCCTGAAGGAGTTTATCAGGAAGTTCGTCATTGTATATCTTGACGATATATTAATTTTCAGCAAGACAGAGACAAAACACTTGAATCATTTAGCCACAGTGTTGAGAAGATTGCAGCAAGAGAAATTGCTAATAAACATGAAGAAATCATCATTTATGAGGATGAAACTCATTTAGCTAGGTTTTTTTATCTCTGCAAATGAGTTGAAGATGGATCCGGATAAGGTAGAGGTGATTAAGAATTGGACATCGCCGAGGAATGTATTTGAAGTTCAGAGTTTCCATGGATTGGCTAGTTTCTATAGGAAATTTTTCAGAAATTTCAGTGGAATTAGTGCACCGATGATGGACATAGTGAAGAAAAGACACAAGTCTTTTCACTAGACAGAAGAAGTAGAGAAGAGTTTCAACTTGCTGAAGAAAAAGATCACAGAGCAACCAATTTTGGTTCTGTCGAATTTTAGCAAGACATTTCAGGTCAAGTGTGACGCAAGAGGATTTGCAATTGGAGCGGTCTTGAGGCAAGACGACAGGTCGGTCGCATACTTCAGTGAAAAACTGAATGAAGCAAAGATTAAATATTCAACATATGATAAGGAATTCTATGCGGTCATACAAGTGCTGAAGAAATGGAGACATTATTTGGTTCCTAAAGAGTTTGTTTTGTACAGTGATAATCATGCCTTACATTTCGTGACTCAACAGGAAAAGTTGAACCAGAAGCATGCAAAATGGGTTGAATACATGCAGAATTTTACTTTTGTAATCAAGCATATTTCTGGAACTGCTAACAAAGTTGCTTATGCTTTGAGCAGGAAATGTTTGCTTATGCAGGAGTTCAGAGTCAAAACATTGGGTTTTGATAACCTCAAGGACATGTATAGAGATGACCCAGATTTTAAAGAGGCGTATGAGGCATATGAGAATCCAATTCTTAGGGACAGAAGCCAGTGGACCGAATATATGATCCAGGATGGATTATTATTTAGGGGCAATCAATTATGTATTCCAAAATGCTCCATGAGGGATAATATGCTGAAAGAAAAACATAGTGGAGGATTGGCTGAACATTTCGGTCATGAAAAAACGTTCTTGAAATTAAAAGGCTCATATTTTTGGCCAGGGATGAGGACAAATGTTAAGAAATTTGTGGATAGATGTAGAATTTTTCAGCACACAAAGGGAAAAAGGAAAAACACAGGGTTATATCAGCCATTACCCATACCTGAGAGGCCGTGGGATGCAGTGAGCATCGTTTTGTATTAGGGCTGCCAAGAACACAAAGAGGGTTTGATTCAATCTTTGTGGTGGTAGAAAGATTTTCAAAGATGGCACATTTCATACCATGCTAGACAACCAGCGACGCAACTCACACTGCGAACCTGTTTTTCAATAGAGTCGTTAGACTTCACGGCTTGCCAAGGAGTATTGTTTATGATCGAGATACCAAGTTCGTGGGACATTTCTGGAGGAATTTATGGAAGAAGCTGGGGGCAATCTTGTCATTTAGCTCAGCTTATCATCCTCATAAGGATGGGCAAACAAAATTTGTAAACAGGAGCTTGGGAGATTTGTTGAAGAGCCTAGTGACTGAACACCACAGTCAGTGGGATCACATTCTGCCACAGGTGGAATTTTCTTATAATGATTCGATCAATAGAAGAATAGGGAAGAGTCCATTCCAAATTGTATATGAAATGCAGCCAAGGGGAGTTTCTGAATTGAAGGATTCAGAACAGAATGAAACTAGAAGTGTTAGTGCAGAGGATTTTGCAAAAGCAATGAAGGAACTTCACAGCCAAGTGAGGGAACGTTTGCAAAATTTGATTCAAGAATACAAGCACATAACAGATCAACACAGGCAAGAACTTTAGTTTGAAGTCGGTGATCTGATTCTTGCTCATCTGAGGAAGGAGAGGTTCCCAAGGGGAACATATAACAAACTGAAAATGAAGAAGATTGGACCATGCAGAGTCATGAAGAAATTTGGGGCAAATGCATATGAGATTGAATTACCCGATGGGATCAGAATTTCACCGATATTCAACATCTCGGATTTGTACCCTTACAAAGCTAAAGAAGTAGGAGCAGATAGTGAAAAGACAGAGGTTCAGTGGACTAAACAAATGCCTGTAGCTGAAAAGCCACATATGGAAAGTATACTTGGCAAGAGAATCAACAAGAGGACTAGGAGAAAAGAGTATTTTGAATACTTGGACAAATGGAAGGGACATCTAGTTGAAGATGCCAGCTGGAAAAATGAAACAAAAATTCATAAGCATGGACAGATCGTGCAAGAGCTTATGAATAGGAGTCCATGAAAATTTTCAAGTGAGGGAGTATGATGTAGGAGCATCGCCGGCAGCAAGCGAGCGCGAAGGCGAAAAACAGCTGAGACAAGTGCCAACACATTTCAGCACGTTGCAAAAGTGTTTTGGAATGTTTTAAAATAAATATGCAGATATTAATGTAATAGTTAAACAGAGGCGCACTTGCATATTGTAAATAGATCATGAGCGATTCGCTCTCATTTGTAGTAGGTAGAGGCATTTATGCATAGTTAATGAAAGTAGGTAGATTTGAATGCAGATTAGACAGTTTAGAGCATAGGAGGGAAAACTGACTATAGACACCCTCACCTTTGTATCATTGTAACATTATCAATCAGAGTATTGTATCATTGAGCATAGAGAAGAAAGAGAGAGTTGTAGCAGAAAGTAGTAGAGAAGAACCCATGTACAGAAGTTTTGAATTAATATATGAAGCTTTGATTCAGATTCATGGTGTTATGATGTTTTCTTTGTATACATGTTGAATGGTATGCTTATGGTTGTTTATTCTCTCTTTTACGCATTTGCTTTAATATTGTGTGAATGTATGATTTCATGTTGAATGTTTGAAGTCTGAGAGAGAGAGAGAGAGAATGAGTTTCAATTGTTTCTCTTCCTGAGTGAGAAAATCCTGCAAGGAGTGCAATGAAATCATCCGCAAGGAGTGCGTTGACGGAGGCTTAGAGTTTATCTCTGAAAGCTCAGGAGAGATACCGTTGTTCTCATTCCTGCAGAAGTGCAGGTGAAGCACATAAACTATGTAAGGTGTGCACAGACTAGTTGAAAGATTAGAACTTAGAAACCAAGAGAAGAGTTGAAGGACTGTTGTTGCAGAAAAGTGCACAGAGTCGCGAACTCAAATACTTAAAAGTATTTGAGGTATTTCCGCAAGGAGTGCATGCAGGATTCTTTTCGAAGGATCGAAATTGAAAAGAAAGCTCAGAAGGGGTAGCGCCATGGAGGACAAGGGAGAACTACTTCGAAGGGAGACAAGGGTCAAGGTCATCGAGTGGAAGTTAAGTTCCAATGGAAGAACCTTGGTTTATTTCCCAGGAGTTATCAAGGAGCAATGAGCGGTTGAAATTCTCTGTGGGGAATTCCCAAAATAGCAAGGACCGTAGGATCTAGGGAAGTCGCAGGGTGGTTAGAGGCATGCAATATTTCCACTCTAGGATCCAAAATCAACATGGACCATTGATCGTGCATTGCATAAGCCATCAGATCATTTTGACATTTCGAGGATCCTAACGACGAGGAGTCGAGAACAGTGAATCGAAAATCCCGAAGTCGCGAGTTACGACAAAAAGTGGATTAGAGTTTCAGGATTTCGGCACTTCGAGTGTTGGGAGATGGAGGAGGCAATGCTTTGGGAGTGAAAGTCCTGAAGACATGAAAGCTGAGAAGAGTGACAAGTGGCAGTAGTCTACGTCAAAGGTAGAAAAAATGCAAGGATGAGAGGTGGCATACTTGTCTCCAAGGGAAGTCAAACCTTGTTGACCGTTTCAGGATTCGGAGGTCGAAGGACGGAGAGCCTTGCATCTGGATTTGTGAAATCATGAAGTTTGAAATCTCGATGAAGTGAGAAGCTTGTTGAAAAGTCAACCTTTGCTGAGTGCATTGGAATTCGATGATTCAGGTTTCGGAGGTTGTAGGGACAGGAACCCTTGACATCAGGGATCGCGAAATCGCGAAACCCAAAGTTCCGAACTTGTGAAGGGTGCGATCCTATTTCGGGTCAGGAGATTTGGGTTGATGCTGCGTGTTTGATCACACAAGCACACCCATAAGGACCTGTGGATACACTGTTATGTGTGAAGGGTATTTCCCGAGGGGAAACCAAAGAGTCAATTAGACTCAAAGGGAAGATTAGAGTGATCCTGTGCGGACCTTAGACCTGAGGGTTTGGGGGTCTACGTCAGTCTTCGACGGCAATGTTCAGCTACGGTAGGAGCGTCTTCCACCATAGAAGAGCACTCCCCTTCAGTTGAAATACCGCCATGCAGACCTTCATGTTGGAGGTATAATCGCGAAGTGAAAAGTACATCGCCATGTTCTCCAACCATGCATCTACGGCTGTGTCGTCCGGGGCAACAAAGAACTCGGGAAATTTGACCTTCTCGAGTTCACGGTGAATGCTACTAGTACCGACCAGAGTGTGCAGTGGAACCTCAGTGGGTGCCGACGCCCTGGC